>JAUZSZ010000095.1:5268056-5278606 GCA_034780575.1 Labeobarbus marequensis | reverse complement strand
GTAATGAATCTAAAATATATGAAAGTCTAATGTTTATCAGTACATTATAGAAAATAATGAACTTTATCACAATATGCAAATTTTTTGAGAAGGACCTGTATATATATACTTTTTTTTGTTTAGTTCAACTTTAGTACTACAATGTTAAACAAATGAATAACAATGAAAAAACAAAAAAATTACTAAAAACAAAAGTTAAAATCTAATTAAAAATTAGATTTAAATTGAGATTCAGATATAGGTTATAACTGGTGCTTGATCGGACTTGATAGTGAGGTTGTTATAATTTGAGTTCTCTTCCCCTCTGTTGCAGGTGGGAACATCTGGTCTACCAGTTCGGAGGCCATCAGGAGCTCATCAGATATGTGATAATCAATGGCGAGATTGTTTATGAAAATGACAAAGTCTTGAACCTTTGAGGATCCTGCACCACGACCAATCCCTCAATGAATCAACACAAGATTGTGTGGTAAAATTGTATTACCATGGTTAGTAAACCACATGGAGCCATACTCAATGATATAATAAAAAACATGTTTTATTGAAAAATTATGCATAAATAAATAAATAATTTGTATAAATATTCACACAAATTAAAGGTTATTCTGTTTACAAAAGCTGTATAAACTCATACAAACTTGTTTTGTGTCAGTGCATCCTTCCATCTCCAAAATGTTTCTGTCATCGTAAAGGAAATGCACGGTTTAGTACCAGCTCCATCTTCTCTCCTCCTAATGCACATGCATCTAACACACACAACAGTCTTTGATTGGTCAACTGGTTTGCAGTGGCGATCAAGTCAGCTGTTGGAGAAGAAAGAGAAACCAGATTTAAATGTCTACCTAATATATTCCCAGCTAATAAAATAAAAAGTTTTAGTGGTAGTTGTTATTTTTATTTAATTGAAATAAAAATAATTCTCACATATAAGTAGCTTTGCCATAGACTTAATTTAAAAAACAAAACAAAAAATTTTTAGCAGAATGCAGTATGAATAAAACTGCTGAGATTTTTAGTTGCTGAAAGCATTATCGAATAAACTAAAATATGACAATTTATGTGTGAATGCCATGAAATTCGTCCCGATTAATTAAAGTCCATTTGCTTCATATTTACCAGGGCTTGGGGGCGGGGCATGTGGTGAAAAGCCTCCGTGTGATAGGATAGACCCCCAGGAGTTATTGTGCGAAAGGGGGAGGGGCATCCAATGCAAGTTTCCCGGGGCAGCAGGTAGAAAAAGAACATCAAGCATCACTCCATCTGATAGAGCTATAGTAGAGAAATAAAAAACATTTGATCACAATACTACAAACACGCTGTGACTAACACTCTAACTTCATGCAAAAAAGACATGTTTGTGTGTGTTTTAAATGTGCACCTCTCATTGTCAGAATGAAGTAGCCAGTGTAGCAGGAGGCGGGGCTAAAAGACTCCAGCTCTCTCTGTGGGAGGAGCTTGTGAAAGTTGTTAACCTGCAGCCCCACGGCAACAGCCTGGACATGCCGCCGCTCATAACAGAAAACCCGTGGCAAAGTTTCAATGGCAACACGTGCCAGCCCCAGGCGAGAGGTCATGGGACTAGTGGGCGGCGTCGAGAACTCTTCGTCTTCATCTTCATCATTACTGTCATCTTCCTGTTCTCCGACTAGAAACTCCATGGCCCCATCAAACAGGGTAAAATCTGCAGGGCACAGAGACACAACTATCTTTCTTTCTTTCATAGCAGAATTTGCTTTTGGCAAAGGATTTCTGTCAATATTCGTTGTTAATCCTGATTAGCTTTCTGGTTAATTGTGAAGGGATGTGCAGGATGCATCCAGTCATTTTTATGGCTCTCACCTCTCTCTGCATCATCCTCCGTTGCAAGTGGTTGCAGAGGTGGTGCCACCCTGAAGAAGAGAGTATTATTATTCTCCACTCAATATCAGCAGTTCTTCTTTATCAGACAGAAACCAAACATTCTTACCTCTTTCTAGGACTAGTACTGCTGAAAAGTTTCCGCTTCACAGGTGCCCTGTGAGGTTCAGACCTGTGGTAGAAACAGTTCACCCAAAAATGAAAATGTAATAAAATAAAGATAGGGTTTAGCTGCTCAGTTCCATGCAGTGACAGTGAAGGAAAACAGCTGCTGTCAAGTTCCACAGTAGTTATTGAATGCCATTTTCACTTTTGCTTATGTTGCAGGTTACAAGACATTTTTGGATGATTTTTGGACATATTTATCCATACTAATAACACACACACCCCTCTCTTTGCCGTCGTACTCTAGGACTGAGTGAAGCTGATGGAAGATCTGAATACGGTGTTCGCCCACTGTCCTATAAAAGGAAAGAAAACAGAGATTTAGCAAAAAGAGTTACACTACCGTTCAGTTTGGGGTCATTAATTATTACGTTGTTGGTTGTATAATAGTGTGGGTTATTTGTTGCTGTCTATGTACCTCTCTATGATGGTAGCAGGCTGCAGTGATGACACACTGAATAGCAAACTGCCGTTTCTCTCTATAATTTAACTTCTCACATTGTAATTTCATCTCTCCTCCACTGATGAGACCAGCTTCCCCTGCAAACACACACTAAAATTAGTCACAGGAGGAGCACTAAGTGAAAGTATCAAAACTGTCATTATCTGGCATTATTCCATGCTTAATCCATTCAAAAACATATATATTTACATAAACACTGGCAAAATCTAGAAACATTCTCAAGTCGTCTGAGACAAGTTTCTGCTTCTCACCTTGTCTGTTTTCCATGAAGTTATGTAATGAAACAGGAAGTGGTGGGTAGCTGAAATATCCTCCAATCACAGCTCTTTCCAGCAGACTGCTCTCATCCACCCGCTTCAGCCAGTGGAGAAACTGCCGGATGGGCCGTGTCCCTCTGTATGGCATCACGGGGTGAGACCCAGTGCCTGTTTTTGTTTGAAAATAATAGAATAATTGGATTCTTTTAAATCTTTAATACAGACTTTTTAAAATGTTTTTAAAAGAAGTCTCTTAAGCTCAGGCTGCATTTGTTTGATCAAAAGTACAGTAAAAGCAGCATAGTAAAATACTATTACAATATAAAATACTTGTTTTCTATTTTATAATATTTTATAATAGAATTTATTCCTGTGATGCAAAGCTGAATTTTCAGCATCATTACTCCAGTCTTCAGTGTCACATGATCCTTCTAATATGCTGATCACTCTAATATGCTGATTTGGTCCTCAAGAAACACTTCTTATCATCATCAATGCTGAAACTGCTTGTACTGCTTAATATTTTTGTGGAAAACAAACAGAAAGTTCAAAACAGCATTTATTTCAAATAGAAATCTTTTGTAAACTTATAAATGTATTTACTGTCACTGTCTACTGTCTCTTTTGTCTCTTTACTGTCTCTTTTGATCAATTTAATGCTTCCTTTCTGAATAAAGGTTATAACTTGTCAACAAAATTTTTTTTAACTGAGCCCAAATATTTAAACAGTATATTATATTTTCCGATTTATAAAAGTGTTATTCACCTGTGCAGTAAACCTGGGTCTGTGATGTGTTGGTAAGATATTCAAAAGTTGTAGCTCTGTCAACTGCACTCCTGATCAGCTTTAGTCTGGTGCAGACAAGCAGTACCACTGAACACAAAAAAATAATCAGCATTGATGGTTTGTCTATAATAATGATGCAGAGACAGTGAAGAAAACCACTGACTTGGATAGATACGGCTTTGAATGTCAGGCTGTGATGTGGAGAAAAGCTTGATCATGATTGGCTTGTCTGATGTTCTGTCTGCCAGTTGAAGCCAACGATACTCCTCTATTTCTGACCTTTGCCCATCTATAAGGGGAAAGGTTTTCAGTCTTTTGGCTAAAGATACATCTTGAGCATCTTTCTGTGAGTACCGAACGTCTTACCATTCCTCCTGACGCGTTCTGGTCGACTCACAAAAATCACAACACCAATGACATCACAGATGTGACCTTGTGGAGAATTTGGAAGCTCCTGTCTGTAAACCACAATCACTTAGTACATTTCTTTAAAGCAGGGGTGCCCAACCCTGTTTAAAGGATACTGGGACTGTGATTTTGTACACATACCCACAGATGAATGAATGAGGCAAGTCTGGTAAAATCCAATCTGGAGAAATCTGGTTCTTGGGGATGATAATTATTTGAGCAGTGGGGTTCCTGGAATTAAGACTGATCTCTGAAGAACGAACAGAAGGTACAAAGAAACTAAATATGTATGAATAACATCCATGTTATAAATAAGAATTAATTTTTTTTATCTTATTCATATAATGTAACATACACTACCGTTCAAAAGTTTTTTTTTTTAAACATTAATGAAACATTAATAATAAATTGCATTTGAAAACATTAAAATAAAAAAAAAGAGTTATTTTAAACTGTAAAAATATTTCACAATATTACTATTTTACTGTATTTTTGATCAAATAGATGCAGCCATAAAAGACTTAAAAATCAAAAACATAATCTGGCCCACACAAAACTTTTGAAAGGTAGTGTGTATGTCATAGCTTCATATGTTAGATGAGTTTAATGTTCTCTCTACCAATGTGTGGCTCTGAATCCTGGCCCGTGCGGCTGCTGTAACTCTCCTTGACTCTGTAGCGACACAATCTAACAACTTGACCCGGATGAAGGATTCGGTACCATTCCAGACAGACTGTGTTCCACAGAACAACACAAGCACTGGATGAGCCATCACCGACCTGCAGCTCTGCCTGAGGAAAACAGATTGATGGAAGAAGTTAAATTCAACATCAAACCAATCTTGTGATGCATAACTAAAATTAAACATTTGAGACTGGCATACAGAGGAGATAAAACAGTTGAGGATAAAGTTGAATAGTTGAAATGAGAAACGCCCACAATTATTTGTCAATAACTATCAAATATCGACCAACACAATAAAAATCATAGAATCTTGATAGACTGAATCTCGGTTTCTTATTAGATTCTTTCTTACCAAAGCAACTTGTATTCTTCCAAAAATTACTACACGTTAAAACAATATTTATTTTATTACATATGACCACGTTCCTGCTGTTAACAAACATTTGCATAGGAAAGGATGTCTTGTATTTGACCTCTGACCTTATAAGGACATTCACATTTCTGATCTGCTTTCCCATAATAAATCAGTCTGGATTTGTGAAGGATCTGCACACACAGAGCGCCCCGGTACCGCCGAGATCCACTTAAGAAATGCCTGCGTACTTCTGCGAGGGAAACCGTGGACCCAATATCTGCCACCAGAAACAAAGGCATATGCATGAATTTCATTTGTGTTCCACAGAAAAAAAAAAAGTAATTTATGCAGGTTGGGGGTGAGTAAATCATCATAGAATATATTATTTTATTTTATTTATTTGGAGTGAATTATCCCCTTATGTTTGAAGGTGAATTTGACCCATATATTTCATGGTTAAAAGCCAGTGCACAAACATTTTGGTATGCCAATTTCTCTAACTGTCTAAAGTTTTGCACTTCTTCTGTTTAAAATCTTTATTATCAAAATTTAAAATCTATCTTTTAAAAAATATTTGTAGCAATAGCCAACAACACACTTATCGATTTTTCTTTTATGCCAAAAATCATTAGGATATTAAGCAAAGATCATGTTCCATGAAGATATGTTGTAAATTTCCTCCCGTAAACATATCAAAACATAATATTTGTGATAAGTAATATGCATTGCTAAAGACTTCATTTGGACAACTTTAAATGCAATTTTCTCAAAACTGATTTTTTTGCACCCTCAGATTCCAGATTTTCAAATAGTTGTATCTCAAAATATTGTCCTATCCAAACAAACCATACATCAATGGAAAGCTTATTTATTCAGCTTTCAGATAACGATTTTTCATGTATGAGAAGTATTGATGTTAAAGGTTGCTGAAATCCAGTTAATAATACAAAAATGTTAAGTATTTTAGAGGGAAGGTGAAAACTATGGATCCCGAGTTATATGTTTATAAGTGAGTGATTCCTTCAAATGCCTCCTGGGCATCTTACACACCATCTATCTCCTCCTCGGAGTCCTCCGCGTCGGGTTCAGAGGCAGCCGTGTCCCGCCACATCTCTCCACAGAAGTCGTGATTATTCCACAGCGGCAGATAGGAGCTTCTGCGGGCTCTGAGAGGACCTGCGCCCGGCTCTGCGCCCATCCACGGAATGGCCCTCACATTGACCGAGGACAGCGCCCTCAGAGCGGCATCGCCGCCGGAGAGTCGGTCCACCTCCAGACTGCACACATGAAAAGACGCGCTGTCTTCCCCGCGGCTGAGCTCCACATGCCGTATGACGGAGCCGCAGTGGAGCGTATTGACGCTGATGAGTCTGTTCACAGCGGGATCCAGAGACACACGGATCTTACAGTCTCCATCCGTGATAGTGGCGTCAAACAGACTGTCTGACATGGAAATGCTGTCCGGGAAACGGAGCGCGAAGTCCGCGTCTCTGCCGTAGCGCTCCAGAGAGATCAGGTACAGCGGCTCCGAGCGGGTTCGGGCTCTTGGGGACGAAGATGTGTGGGATATTAACCTGTTTAGGGTCTTTTTGAGTGTGCAGCACTCAGACGCGCTGCCTGACAGCGCGGCCATGTTTGCGCGACACAATAACAATGTCGCAAAGCATCATGGGAGATTTAGTCCTAACTAAAAGCAACTTGCAACTGGTACTGACATGTCTGAAAATATGCCAGTGCGCAGTGCCATTGATTTGGGACATTGAGTATAGCACTGAAAGAGAGCAAGACAACGAAAATAAAATTTCGAATAGTAATAAAATATATGCGACTAAAATGCATGGTTGAGCAGTCCTAACTAAAAGCAACTTACACTGACATGTCTGAAAATATGCCAGTGCAAAAGTGCCATTGATTTGTATCAAGATGGACAGTAATGTTTTTTTTTTGTTTTGTTTTGTTTTTAATAAGGCACGTTTTTAAAAAATAGCCCACTTAAACATTCTAGTTTAACTAAGGTTTAATCCTGCCTTAATCTAACCCCTGCCTGTGAAACCAGGCTATAATGTTGAAAACAATTACTGAAATCAAGAATGAAATGAAATAAGAAATAGACAAAAATAAAATATAAAAATATAAAAATATATAGTAGAAATATGAAGTATATATATGAATTATATTTGAAGAAAATTAAACATATAAATAAAAATGAAATAAATGAGTTTTTTAATTATAAAAAGTTTGAAATAAAAATGTTTATAAAATAGTTTAAAAATATGAATAATAAAGAAACAAATGAAAGAAATATTGACATAAATGGCCTATAACAGAAAATAAAATATATGTATGAAGATAAAGGAGAGAACGATTTTTATTTTCTAATTTTTAGAAATTCGAAGAAAAAATATATAAGGAAAAAACTATCAAATAAAGACTGACAAAATATAAACTCAATTGACAAAAAAAAAAAATGAAAATCAACTAAAAATGAATTCCAATTAAAGAAAGACTAAATAAATAAAACGCATTGAAATAAACATTGAAAACATTGAAATTTTTAAAGATAAAAGAGAAAACTACAAATAGCCTATTTTTGAAATACAAAATAATAAAATATATAATGAAAACAGTGAAATAAAGATTAATAAAATCTAAATATTAAGAAAAATGAAAATCATAAAAATCATTACAATTACGAATATATGTAAGAAAATAAAATACATGCAGATAAAAATACAGAAAGTCATATGTAAAAGAAAATCTGAAAGAAATTTTGACAGCAGTTTGAGCTACTGTAATTAATCTAGTAGAGCAAAGTTGAGCATTTGGTTCCCATGGCAGTGTGATGATAACACACACAGGACGCAATCTAGCGGTGACTGTGCTTCACTGAATAATGCAGCTCAATCAACTCACAACTCCTTCAGACGATCTTGGATTCAGGATTGGTGTCCCTTATAAGCGGACTTTAAAGAAGACACATTAAAGACCTCAATATGGATACAGCTTATTAGCTGTTCTTTTTTTTCCCAGTGTTTGAAGCCTGCTGTCCGGACTCTTGTGCCATGTGGAAATATTACAAAAATGGAGTTGTACCTAAAAGAAGCAAGCAGAAATCGGTAAGATTGTATTTTCATTGTAATATATTTTATCCTTTTAAAGTGTATTTATCTATACAGAAGACTAAGTTTCGTCCGTGTAAATTTAAAATGGATTATTTATATGTATGATAGCTAAACTTTTGTTTAAAAAGCATTAAAAAGTGCAATTATTGAAATAAATAGACAAAGCCAACTTACATAATCATATAACAGATATATTCAAATTTAATAAGCATGTGTTACAACTGAACAGGAGAATGAAGTTGTCAACCTCCCTCCCATTTCCAATGGGATTCCCGCAAAGTCAGCAATACTGGTAAGCATTTTCACAGATTAATGTTTGTCCTTTTTTTAATTAACAAGTTTATTTCTTTAGCAGTGGAAGACTTTGCATCAGCTGTAACACAATCTGTTAATTTAGTGTTGCTAATTACGCTTCTTTTGTTACTTGGGGAAGCCAATCGTTTGAGATGTTTGTGTACCACGCTTTGTTGCTCCCTCATTTAAGATGCATGACTTGTTCAGGATCACCATACCAGGGGTCAAACTTCAGCCCAAAGACTGCAGAAGCTGTTCTTCTCTCAGAGTGTGAGGGATCACGGGCCCCTGGACAGAAAAGAAGGTGGAGGAAGAAGGTGTGGAATGAGAGATCCCAGAAGTCAAAAACAGATCCCATATTTGTATGTTGTAAGATTTATGTGCTAATATGTTGTGTGATTTCCTTAAATATGTGATAGAAAAACATTTTAGGTCACCAGAGTGTTCCACTATCTAGAGTGAGTGTGGAAACAGAGCTGGAAATCACAGATCACCTTAAAGTAAGTTTGGAAAATTAATTCATGTTTCAGAAGCATAATCTTGGGTTCCAGTAGATAAGTAAAGACTATTGTTTATTTATTCTCATAATAATAGTAATATTGTCTTAAAATGCTTAGGATTCTCAGGCTTAAACCATGTTTATTGCTCTTTATTGGGTGTATCAGAAAAAGAAAAAATAATGAAATAAAGACTAATAAAATATAAAAAGTAAAAATAAAAATGAAACTCAAATAATAATGAAATACAATTAATATATACAATTATTAATAAATAAAAACAACTGAGAATGAATGAGAAAACTATAAAATTATTTTTGGAATAGGAAATAATAAAACAAAGAAAAAGAATGATGAAAAAATGAAAATCATTCAAATCAAATGTAAATAATTAATTGCACTTAAACATTTAATGAATAAATAAAACAAATATTGAAATAAATATAACAGAAAATAAAATACATGTATGAAGATAAAGGAGAAAACTATAAAAATATTTTATAATATTTTAAAATACAAAGCAAAAAAAAAAAGAATAAAGAAAAAAAAAATGATATAAAGATAAAATATAAATATTAAGAGAAATGAAAATCAAATAGCCTATCAAAATACCAAAATGGTCAAAAAGCTAATTAAGTATTTTCTGAAAGGATCATCTAAATTTGAGAAATTCCAACAAAGGAAGCTGCAAATGATTAAAATAATTAGTTAAGTAATTATTTTTTCTCTGTTCCAGTACCACTTGCATCAGCGTCATTTGAAGGGAACCACTCAGAATTCGTCTCTTGATGAGAAAGAAGCTGTAGTGTTTCAGCCATCAAAAACTACTGTGTTCAAGGTTAGTATGACATGTTAAAGTTTTAAGAATTTATTATAATCCAAAAGATTTATGAAGCCATGATGTGCTCTTCCATAAATTAAATAACTCTTCTTTGGTGTTATAGGACCAGGTTTCATCAAACAGTCCTCCTGATCTCCTGCAGAGCCTTGTGCCACTAGACGAGAAAGAGAAGGAAGAAAAAGAATACAACAAGGAAAAGGAAAAGAAAAAGCGAGCAGTAATTGTTCAAAATGCATGTTCATATACAGACGAGGCCCCAGAGGGCCAGGGCTCTCTGTCTGAGGGACCATTTAGAGCTGCGGATGTTGATTACAAACAAAGATTAGTTGAAAGAGATCCAAAACTGCAACATCATTCTTCTCCAAACGCCTTACATGATGACAATATTTCATCATTGCATTTGAAACACAGGAGATTCATGATCTATCTGTGTGGTGGATATAAAGGTAAGGTGGATGTAGATTCTTTCAACACATACACTAGTTTGCTAGATTACTGAAACACACACACACTTTGAAACACATTGAAACACTCAGTCTTTAGTGTCACATCATCCTATAGAAATCATTCATTTCTGTCACTTTTGATTAATGATTCCTAGTTTAATAACATTTTAATTTCTTTCATAAAAAATCTTACTGACCTCAAACTTAAAAGTATAATTTATATACATTTAAAATTCCATCATTGGTGACATATGATGTGTGTGTAAAAAAAAAAAAAAAATGTGATACATTGTCAAGTATGGTGACCCATACTTGAAATTGGTCCTCTGCATTTAACCCATTCAAGTGCATGCACACAGTAGTGAACATACACC
>JAUZSZ010000095.1:5172302-5182498 GCA_034780575.1 Labeobarbus marequensis | reverse complement strand
GATGAGTGGTAGTGGGTAGTGAAATCACCATACTTAGACACAAGTCACCTCCTTTGCTGCTTTCCTTTTCCTTTTCATCCACTGCTGCTGCATCCAGAGGTCCTAAGGAATTTTTATGGCGGTCACAGGCCAAACCCTTAGGAATCAGTCTGTTGGTGGGTGAAGGGCAGAAACTGCATTTTGATGAGAAGTCCTGTCCTTCCTGTCCTTCCCGGGCTTTGTACCAAAGGTCTTCTCTGAGAGGTGTTTGACTGTTGTCCTGGCATCCTTATCTGATGGCGTTGGACAGTTTGCTTGTGTTAGTCCACCAAGATTCAATCAAAATGCCGCAATCCTTGTCCACTGTTGTGGTCAGAGAGGGGCCCAACCATAAACTGGGCCCTGGAATGTGCTGTCCACTACAGTAGGATATTCCAGTTCAACCTCAACAAAATTAATCATAGGCAATTTTTTTGGACATTACACAAACGAAAATGATACATAAATAATCAAAACATTTTTCACACAATTTTATTTTTTATAGGGCCAGCAGAGAAGGCCCTGCTGACCCTGATGGCACACCACTGAATAAAATGCACTTGGGTTCATCACAACTTGCCTCCAGTGGGACTCCATTACAAAAAGCAAGACCCTTAAAAATAAACCCAGCAGTTTCTTGTCTATTCTTAATGACATGGTACACAAGGACATTTTTCACAATGGGTTAAATGAACCCATTCCTTCATGGCTTCCTGGGGGAAAGACCCTCTGGTCTCTGGAGAAATATATTGACTTTGCTTTTTTGCTAAGTGGTTCCTTGTTTACTGTGGGGGTTGTGGATGAGGAGCCCCGCAATCTCACAGTGCTCACCACACCAGAGCATCTTCACATCCCGACCGTCATGTCTGGAGTTGCTCACATCATGCGTGCTACTCCAGGGCCTGATCATGTCATGTCTGCCAAACCAGAGCCTGCTCACGTCATGCCTGCTACTCCAGGGCCTGCTCACATCATGCCTGCCAAGCCAGGGCAATCCTGTTACCATTTCGATCCTGATGCCAATCCTGTTACCATTTTTAAAATGTAAATTTAAACAATTATTTCTTACATTTAATATAATCAATATCTACAAAGTGTACAATATGTGCTTTTGTGAACTTGACTATTAGCTAGCAATTAGCAAATTTGTTTGAAATCATCAAACCTGTTACTGTCAACCTGTTACTTTTTAGAATAACAGGCTTTGACATGTGGGTAACAGGGATGACATTTGATTAAGTTTGACCCTGTTTTAAAATATTGTCTGTGTAAAATTCAAACATTTTAAAGGTCACTCTCAGTATATTATTGAGCTAATGCCTATATCATTCAGTGGCATATGAGTTCAAATTAAACTATAGTATCTAGTAACGCATGTGTTGGTAATAGGGTTAATAAAAATACCAAAAACATGAAGTAGAAAAATAGTCATAAAATAATAAATTACATAGCCTGAGATGGCACAATACAATTTCTTGTCATTTTAAGGTGTCTTCATTTCGTGGATATTTAAAAAATATTGTTTAAGCTTATTTTATTTTTCACTTTTTCCAAGTGGAAAAGGCACCGATTTCATGGAATAACCCGAAGGTCAATCAATGTTCTGGCTGATTTGATTGAATGAGAAGCCATTTTTAGTTGTACAATTAAGCAATGCAAATTCTTAACTTAAATGTTTAGAAGAATGCCCAAACTTATGCAAATCAGCCTAAATTCTTGTCCACCCAACTAAGTGCATGTTCACAATTCAATTAAAACCAGCCAAATGTAGAGTAACCATTCCTATCTGGCAACACTGATGAGTACCGTATACAACAAATTAACAAAAACTTAAGAAATGCGACAGATGCATGTGAACAATGAAATGGTTCTACATTGTCTCTCTTTCTTTTTTAATTATTGGTTTGTCTTAAATCTACAATATAATATTAGTATGACTATTTCAATCATTTTTATCTTAAATTGTATCTTTGTTATTGTAAATACACCTGCATGAACAAACACACACACACACACACACACACACACACACTCATGTAGCCTATAAGAAAAAAACCTGCCATATGGTTAGTGGATAGCTTGGCCTTATATGAGATATGCTACAGGTCGGCTGCTTGTTTTTGATACATCTAATTAAAAATGGCTTTTCACTTCATCCCTCCTCCACGTGGTGTATGGGAACAGAGGCGGGGGTGAAAGGGGGGCATTGTGCAGAGCGGCAATGGATCCTGGGGGTGAGGAGAGAGAAAGAGATGCCCACTCAACTGTGTCCAGGTCGCCATTGTTGGAAATTCCCTTCCTATTCAATGCATTTTAAATAGAGCTCCGAATATGCGGACACACCGACAAAGTGAGCGAGCCGCAGGGTGTCTTTATTCCAGCAGCCCTTGCAGTTATAGTCTATAAGCTGCCTGACGTATTAGGCCTATCTCATCCCATCACCTTCCTCATCATCTCCCTTAAGCTATTTTTTTTGCTTCCACACAGTTTTGAAATCTAATCAATATATAACCTATACACAACCTTCACATCCAGTGAACTTTTTACATGCATAAGATCCACTACATTCCTTTTGATACTTGAGCTAGTTTATAGGCTATTTTCTTTCTGGGTAACCTGATAACAGTTAGTCTGTTTTTTTTTTATCTCCCTGCAAAACAGATGAT
Source organism: Labeobarbus marequensis (assembly GCA_034780575.1). NCBI lineage: Eukaryota > Metazoa > Chordata > Actinopteri > Cypriniformes > Cyprinidae > Labeobarbus > Labeobarbus marequensis. The sequence continues at coordinate 5,179,814 of JAUZSZ010000095.1, read as the reverse complement.
TTGCAATGTCGCCTATTTAGATATCACATAAATCTTAGTAGACCTGCCAATACAAAAAAGTGTCTCGTTCTCAACTCTCGAAGGGCGCACTAAACGAAGTGTGGTCATTAAGTTGTTTACAACAGACAGATGTCAGAATCTTGAGGGGTATAAACTCCCTTTTTGCATACAAGCAAATGTTTAAATATAAAAAGGAAGGAAATTTCGTATTGACTCATATTGATATATAACTCAGTTGTCTAAATTACTAGAGCTGCTATTAGCATTAAGAGAAACGCAAAAGAGGGAGAAAGAAAGAAAAAGAGACGGTGTTCCGCGCCTTTGAAATGCAAATGTCAGAACAAGGAGAGATTGTATTTTTGTGTGAGTGTGTGTGTGTCTTTGGAGAGGAGGGGAGGGGGTCTGCAGAGTGGACAAGTTTGAGAAAGAGGGGACTTGTTGAGGAAAAACAGCCCCACACGCACTCGCCAGTTCACACAGCAATAGCGGACGACGTTATGGTCCGCTTCAGGAGCCTACGCGAATTTTAAGTTTATTTTATTTTATTTTATTTTATTTTTAAGTAACTATTCAAAAGAAGCCGATGTTGTCTTAGCGCATCCTGCAAGGTGGATTATTTACGAACAAGGGAGCTCGGTATTTATCTATTCAAAATCGGTTTTATAATTTGCGTTGCAAAGTTTGTTGATGCCCTTAACTCTCACCGGCTGCTCGTGAATCATGTCACGCCGGAAACAGAAACGGCCCCAGCAGCTCGTTAACACGGACCCCGGGGGCACGCGCTTGATGCCGCAAGGTGAGGAAATCATTCCTTTGTTAATTATTTGTTACCCTGGCCTAACTGATAGTGATGCTTTATTTTTATTTTTTTAAACGACTGGTTGATTAAAGTTTTGCATAACTGGTTATGTAGTAGCCAACATTTGAAGTGGATAAAAAAAGTTAATCAAAGTTGTCCTAAGACAAGAAAGCAGTTTAGGTTTTAGGACAACGTTGATGAAAGGTTTGATCCACTTCAAATGCTGACTACTGTAGTTTACCAAGAGCACCTGTTACCCAAAAATATTTTAAATAGCCTACTTTTTTTCTTTATTGCTTAAAATAGAAACACTTTTAACACCTGAAGAATTATGATACAGGTTTAAATGCATTAGTGCGTTTGGCCTTCTACTCAGTGAGCCACTGTTAAAGAGCTGCAGCACACAGCTCACATTTCTGCCATGACCTGACTTTTAAAAAATAGGTAGTTTGCTCACATTTCCCGCTCAAAATGTCTGCTAAATGTGTTATGTTGAAAGAAGGCTCTTGAAGATATGGCCAGAGAGTTGGTCTAAAGGTGTTCAGCCGTATGGCCGGTCATTATGTTGACATGAATCACTCAGGGGCCATAACTGCGTTAGCTTTTTACCAATGTCAATCCTCCAAGAGACTTGCAGCATAGTCAGTTTGATTGCTGGGGGTCTTTTATGCATTTAGAGGAGTCTCCTATTCAGTGTGAATAAGATGCAGGCAAGGGGGAGGGGATGAAGGGGGTGTTTGGGTAAAGATTAATCTCTTCTCACTCTATTCTCTCCTCTTCTCCCTTATTCTCTCTCTCATGTTTCCATGTGCTCCTCTTTTCTGCTCCCGCCGTGTTCCCCCCTTCCCACTCCCTTGCCTCTATTCACTTTGTACCTCTGCTCAGTTGGGGGTTCCACTGTTAGAATACAGAGAGGAGAAAGAATGCACCGTTGCGTGCATGCATGGAAGAAAAAGTTAGCTAAGGAATCTTAAAGATACTGCACCTTTGTCATTCGATTTCTGTAGCTTTTGGCAAAAACAGGTAGTAAGTTGTGAGGGGATTTTTTTAGGGTTGCGGGTTTCTGGTGCATTTCAGCAGATTAGATTCCACAAGTATGCACAATCATTTTGTGTATCAGTATGCTAGAGAATGGAAATAGTTTGTCTGTCAGTCAACCCACTATTTTCCCAACCCCCTTTTTCTAGTTCTTTTTCTGCGCTCAAGATTCTGAAAGAATTTGACCTTAGAGCTCATGAGGTTAGGTCATCTAGCCAATCAGAGCGCATGGACAGTGCCCAAAACCCTTTCTATGCCCTGACATCTGACCCTGTGTGGGGACAGGGGGGAAGGGTGAATAGAGAGATGAAAGATGTAGTTGATGGACAGAGGGTTGGGTTAAGAGGGGTTATGGGTTGTTGTGGTGATATCTATTGTCCTCTAAAAAGCGTTGCAATAGCCGCAAGGTGGTTAGTGAGTTGTGGCAAGAGTGAGGACAGAAGATATGAGTGTAGTATATGAAGGTTGTGATTTAAAGGTGAAAGATCATTAAGAATGCGGAATGACAAGTGGTATTCAGAAATTTAGTGAAAGAAAACTGTTGACAAAGGAGCTGGCCTAAATAGGAAGGCTTTCTCATAACTCGTTCTTATAGAACTCAGTTACAACAATTAATATATAAACTGATTTATAAAATAATGAAATAATGCCATAAATATATTGTTTTCAAATAATTGTCATTTTCTGATAATAAATGCTATAAACTGATTCTTTATTTTCTTTATTTTCCAGATGACCAGCTGTTAGTGAAATCTCCATCCACCTCTCTTGCCTCTGAAGCTACCTCATCATCTTCGTCCTCCTCTCCTACATCCCTTCAGGACTGTCAGCCTCCTTTGGCCCCAAGACCATCTCCTGGTGGCATTCACGCTCCCTCGCTCCCCAATGAGAGTTCATCTCCTCCCCACTGGTCAAATCACATTGCCTCATATTCTACATCTCTGCCTAATGCACACTCATCTCTCTCTCCGGACTTCCCACATCCTTCCCTGTCATCCCAGACCCACTCTCCTCCCCCTAGCCAGCAGAAATCCACACATATTCCATCTCATCAGCCCCACTCCACTGTGACGTCCCCACCAATGGGTATTTCTGCAACCACCACTACCTCCTCTTCCTCGTCTTTATCCTCTTCATCGTCGCTGGGTGCCCCACCTCATCAAGGAAGTCCTAGTTCCATCCACCAAACTCCTTCATCACCTTCAGAGCAACTCCAGGTGCCTCCGACCCTCGCTGTACTGTTAGAGGAGCTTAGGGTCCTGCAGCAAAGACAGATTCACCAAATGCAGATTACAGAAGAGATCTGCAGGCAGGTGCTGCGCCTAGGTGGTATGGTCAGTGCCCAAGATGCACCTCAGGGATCTGTGGAGGGTCAACAGAGTGATGCAAGCTCTAGCTCCCCACCTAATACTGGCGCCTCTTTAATTCCCCAAGCTCCTACATCCAAGCCCAATTATTCCACAACTTCATCTTCAACATCTTCCTCATCCTTAGTGATCTCTTCAGCCTCTGTGCACCCTCTCTCTCTAACACTCGGACTTCCACCTCGTTACCTCAATGAAAAATCTCCCAACACCTCCATCAGTCATGGCAATGGCGTGAATTTTCCAACTCCTCCCTTGCCCATGGTCAGCCTCTCCCAGGACCAGCTATCTCTCAGTTCCACAGTTAGTACGTCAAACGGATCGTCAAGCTCCTCTTCAGGCCGCCAGCAGCACATCTGCCGGTTCTGTGGGAAGGTTCTAAGCAGTGACTCCTCATTACAGATCCATCTGAGATCCCACACCGGTGAGCGGCCGTACCAGTGTCCGGTCTGCCTAAGTCGTTTCACTACCCGTGGCAACCTCAAAGCCCACTTCCTCCGTCACCGTGAGCAAAATCCTGAGCTGTCGCTCTCTCTCTTGCCACCTGCTCTGTCTGAGCAGAGCCAATCAGGATCTGGCTCAGGGCCATCACAGAGACGCAGAAAACGTAGAGCGGAGGATGAGGAGCCTTTTGGGGTTAAAGGTAGTGTAGGTGTGCCAGATAGTTTAGCTTTTGGTTTCCTGTCCGGGTCATCTGATCCATCTCCCTCCTCCCTTCCATTGCCACCCAGTGTTGATCTGGCCCTGCTTTCCACCGCCCACTCTTTGCTACAGCTAAACCGTGCCTCAGCTGCAGCCGCAGCCTCTGTTTCTACTAGTGCGCAGTCTTCATCTTCATCCATCACCTCCTCTGCAATGACTGGGCAATTCAAAGGTGCAAAGCAGCAGAAGTTTGATGAGAATACACCACCCCACACTACCTTACATCCTGGTTCTCCATATTCCCAGCTGGCACATCTTCCGAAGATTCTCTTCCCATCAGGCCCCTCTGCCCATCATCCTAGTCTTGCCCTTCTTCGCCCTCCTCACCTCCCTTCCCCACACCTCCCACTTACCTTCCCTTTCTCCTCATACCCCAAACCTCAAAATTCCTCTCCTCCATCCTCCTCTCTGTCCTCATCCTCCGCCACCTCTGACACCTCCAAGCTGCAGAGGCTGGCGCAGAAGTTAGAGAAGCAGCCCCTCCCAAAAAGCACCAATGAAGGCCAGGCTCAGGCTAATGACATATCAACAACCTCCAACACTAATGCTATCTCAGCTTACAGGAGGGAGATGATGGCGGCCTTAGGGTTGAACCCGAATCCCAGGGGTGAGCTGGCCAGCCAAGAGCTCCAAGGGTCAACTGCCTCCTCTTTGGTTCCTAATCAGTGTGGGGTATGCCTCCGTGTCCTCAGCTGCCCAAGGGCATTACGTCTTCACCAGGCCACTCACTTAGGTGAACGTCCATTCCCCTGCAAACTCTGTGGCCGCTCCTTCTCCACAAAGGGAAGTCTAAGGGCTCATCTGGCCACACACAGAGCACGTCCAGCCAATGCACGTGGCCAGAATTCATGCCCGCTCTGTCAGCGAAAATTTACCAATGCCGTGGTACTGCAGCATCACATCCGGATGCATCTGGGGGGCCAGTTGCCTCCGGAAGGTAATGGGGACCTGCAGTCAGAGGACGACCCTGGTCAAATGGATGGGGTTTCTTTACCCAAAAACCTTCAGTCTCTTCCTCTAAATATGAGCATGTCTTCCTCTGCCAGCTTACTGGAGTCTGGTGCTAGCCTCAGAGATGCTACATCAGGTAATGCAGATCAGTTCATGGAGTCAGATCAAGATCCCTATGACAACACACCTGAGACTAGTCCAGCCGTCACCCTGGAAAAGGAGGGCCCCTCAGGAGAAAACAGTCCACCTGACAATTCAGTTGAGAACCATTATGGCACAGTCCATCAGAGCACATCTGAAGTTGTCAATGGCTCTGCAGAAGAGGATGAAGACACACCCTTATCTCTCTGTACCCGGACCAACTCCCAGGACACCTTATTTGATAAAAAATGGCACAATGGTGCTTCACATCAAACAGTGATCAGCGGGCCAAAACCTAGTTTAAACTCTGAGGCTCTCAATCTGTCACCTGCCCTCACTCCACCCTCCAGCCCAGGGTTGTCCACTGTGTCAAAATCAGACCAAAGCAGCAAGCAGACAACGCTTCATGTGAATGGAATAGACCGTGTTCTTGAACCCAATGATGGGGACTCTCACCCAGCCACAGAGAATGCCCCTTTGCACATTCCAGACAGAGCCTTAGAGCAGAAGGAGAAAGCTGAAGATGCAAAAGAGTCGGCAGAAGAGGATCAAAGGAAAGATAGAGAAAAGACTGAAGTGATATCATCAGAGACTCCTGTAGCCCCTCCACAATCACAGCGCTCAGAGAAACCTTACAGCTGCGCAGAGTGTGGAAAAGAGTATGCTAGCCGCAGTGGATTGAAGGTACATGTGCTATTTTGAAAAAGATGGAAAGTTAGATGACATTTATACCTATGAAATATTCATTAACATTCTGTAATATCATGCTTATTGTAGAAACAAGACTTACAATTTTTGTGTGTTTCAACAGGGGCATATGAAAATCCACAGCGGAAGTATGAATCAGTTGGCCAGTACTGCATCCTCACAGTCCTCTGAGGGAAAAGTTGTGGAGCGTATGGAGGAGTCGACCCATCGAAAACTGAGAGGAGAGGATGCTAAAAACATGTCAGAGGAAAGTACAAATAAATTGTCCTTGACTGAGCATCCGGTGTCTACTAGACACTGCTTAAAAGAATGTGATTAGTTAGATTTTAGCACAATTCTTGTTTACTGATTTCTATGACAAGTTTTTCAACTTTGTGGTTAGGAGTAGTTTTTAATTGTTTGATGTTGTAGAGTATTAGTAAATCAGTCCATATGTAATAGTAGTGCCTTTTCATGAATACAATTGAATCATATTGATAAAGACTTGGTCTACTTCAAATATCAGGATGCACAGAAATTGGATCTTGAAAATAATATTTTTGTATAACAAATGACAAGCAAATTAATTGTCTAAGTGCAATTTCAGAAATCAATTTGGAACTTACATAAAAATACATGTAAAACATAAAAAATATATAATTTCGAACTAGGAAAAAAGGGACTGACCTGTTGTGTGAGATGAGAGAGGATTATAGGGGTCATACCAAAACTGATCAACTGATGTGCAGCTGAATGTAAATAATTTAGTTTTATGTACCCTGTTTTTATCTACTTTCATGCTGCTGTACTTTGTAGGTGTTTCTCTAAATAGCTGCACTATATCTGTGACTGCTGAAACTCTCATTGACAAGGGAGGTTTATGATGATGATGATGGGACTGAATTGCTGAGAGGGTCAGATTTCCTTTCTGCACAATGCCTGTTCTTCAACTTTCTTTATTTAAAATCCCCACTGATTTGTATGTATTAAGGTTTTTTTTTATTTTTGACTATGAAAAACCACAAATCATATTAGTTTTCACAATGCTGCAGATGAGCAAAAGCAGCTCAAAATTGATTTAAGATTTCAATATTTTTGTAATCTTGAAGGTTGAATCAACTTTGTTGGCCCTGTTGAACTCACAACTTTTTGTTGTAATTTTCTTGGATGTAATGTGGTCCTAACTTGTCAAAAAGAGAAATAAAGTCAGAATGAATGTCTCAAGATTTGTGCTTTTACTTTTTTAAAATGTATTTGCATTATTTGAATTGCATTGAACACAAAACTGCCACCTGTTAAGCTATTTTCAGCATCCGTCGAGGCTTTTTGTTGTTCCATAAGGCACTTTGTTCTTTAGCAATTGTCTTCATTCATCCCTCCCACCCCCCTTTTAAAAAGTATCCTTCCTTTAATGTTTTAGTTTCCCAGATTGGTGGTGTGCATGCTGATGGCTGTATGTGTATATTTTTTGTGTGTGTGTGTGTGTGTGTGTGTGTGTGTGTGTGTTCACACACACATACTTGCGTAATGTGATTGAGTGTGCAGCTGTACAGACTTCACTCCCTCCCCTCGAACACCCTCTCGCTTTCTGTGTCATGCTCTCTTTCATATGCTCGCTCTTTCATTTTCTGTTTCATTCTTTGCCTCTTTCACTCTCTTTCCACCCCCCCCCGTGTACGGGGTGACACACAGGAAGCTCTAATCCTCGCACAGTGTCCCCCCTCATCCCCCGTGAGCATCTCTGCGCGGGATGAAGGGGAGGTGGTGACCGACCCGGCCAGCTGTCCCTAAAATGGCTCCTAATCCTGCCTCTGCCAAGCCCTCGAAACC
>JAUZSZ010000095.1:5119131-5133203 GCA_034780575.1 Labeobarbus marequensis | reverse complement strand
CAGAGGTGGAAGAAAAAAGTTGCTGAGTAGGTGTTTGAGCAGGTGGTGTTTGCTTTTACCCATTTCTACTGATCAACACCGATGTCTTTCTCATATACAGCAGCTGTGTTGTAAATTTCTATTTACACAGACTCCATGCATGTGTGTTTCTCTCCGTGAGAATATTTTGTGTGTTTGTTTGCGTGTTTATGTAATTGCGTTTGCTTTTGCATTTCTCTGCAGTAAACACTGTCAATGTTACAGTAAGTTTCTCATCAGTGTTAGTTAGTATGGTCTCATAGTCCAGGCGGCGTTTGTTTGCTGTGCCTGTCACTTTGTCCCGTCATGCTGCTGCAGTCATAGCGCCTTTCCCTGTGAGTGAACCCAGAGCCCTGTCACTGCAAGTACAGTGAACTTGGCAGTATCACTCTTGGGTTAATGTAGCAATCTTATAAATATGCTGAGACTCTGTGGTGTCGATAAGAGCGGAATGAGGATTAAGGTTCCTTGATACACACACGTAATGTAGTCGAACTTTGCAGCAAAGGCTCACTATTTGGACTTTATATCCTTAGTGAAAAGTTTGGACACATCTATATTGGCGCTTTTCCACTGCGTGGTACGAGACGGCTCGGTTCAGCATGGCACGGCTCAGCTCAGTTCGGCTCGGTTTGTATTTCCACTGAAGTTTAGTACCGCTTTAGAGTGGGCGGGATTATTCACGTGTCGTTATAATTGCGCCGCCTCTACTGCCATGACTCCTGAAAAACGTTTTAATTCCGCGTCGCTCCGTCACGCTGTCGCTGGATCCGCTCCTCAGCTATCAAGGAGACAACAACTCAGCAACAAGACAACAACAGACAACAAAACAGCCATTTTTTGGTTGTTAAAAGAAAGATGCGCTCATTCAAAACAGTTGCGTTCGATCCTTCGCTGACTGTGCTGATTTAAATCTAGTGGGTCTGTTGGAACCTCGGCCGAGGTGGTACTAAGAAACTACCCAGTGGAAAACCCCCCAAAAGTGTGCTGTACTGAACTGTACCGTGCCGTACTATGCAGTGGAAAAGCGCCATATGTAGACAGCGAAAACTCGTATTATGAATCTGTGCAAGATATGACACCAGTAAAAGGGTATTTTTGATACTGTTAATACTATAAATCAGTGGTCACCAACCTTTTTAAGCCCAAGATCCCTGACCTCAGCCTTTATGAAAGACAAGATCTACCTATTGAAGAATTGATAGAAAAAGACATCCCAGATTATACTTCCAATTTGAGGCCTTTTATTTAGTATTTTAATTAGTGATGCGCCGATCATAGCTCATACTGAGAGCTATTTTTTAAGCAAATTTATTTATTGGCTATTTGCTTTATAACAAACAAACTGCTACACACATGTTGCACAAGCAGTTGTTTTTTAATTTGAATTAAATTAATTCATTCGGAATTTTTGCTATGTAAAACATATCAGCATGAAACAAAAACAGCAGGTCTGAATGAGATGCAAATTCACTCTCTGACAGCAGGTGGCGCTTATGAACCAGCCGTGATATAGCATTTCCTTGGTTACCGCTGTAAACAAAGCAGAGCCTGCTTTATATGGCGGTAAGAAGAGAAGAAAAAGCCATTGCCATCGAAACATTTCTCAAGACCGTTCACTTCAGTGATACATTAATATAACCCCATATGGCCAATTCAGTATTTATATTTTCTTCCTATATTTCAAGCATCGTGAACAGTGAGCTATTGTTCTCTGGCTGCTACAATATTTTCTCCTCTTTTCTCCTCTCATCTTCAGCGTCTCTGACCTCTGTTAATGTCCCGTTGGCTCAGGCGTGATGTATTTTTCTTTATCACTCAGTAGCTAATGTCTCAGTAGCTAATGAAAATAATAGAAAAATACAGTACAAAGACTGGAGAAATGTAATGCATTTTTGTACTTATTTCACTGTTATTTTCGGGATCTTCTGGGACAGTGATAAAGATCTACCTGTCGATCTCGATCGACGGGTTGGTGACCACTGCTGTAAATGATACTGTAATTGTGTACTTAGATGTTGCTCGAAGGCTTGTTTGACATTTTCAGATTTGAGCAGCAGATTTTGGCAGCCTCTGCCGTGTTCAGGTCTCTGATCACATAGGCAGAAATAATGGTCCAGACTTCATTCCTTTGACACGAGTTCACTGCCTTTTCCCCTCTGATGCCCACTTCTTTGACCTCTCTGATGGACCTCTTGCCCAAAGAGTCATTAATTGGTTGCTCTCCTTGGCAGTCTGTCTGCTCTGTGCTGACACTGCAAATGCTTACTCACACACTTTTAGAAATTCATGATTTATTTATTTATTTATTTATTTATTTTTTACATAGTTTTTTTCATATAAATTTAATTTGAATTTTTTAAAGATATTTAATACTTTTATAAAGGATGCATTAAATTGATCAAAAGTGACAGTAAAGCCTTTTAAAATGTTACAAAAGAAATTATCCTTTTAAATGTTCTATGCAATATTAAGCAGCAAAACATTGATAATAATATTGTTTCTTGTGGACCAAATCGGTATAGTAGAATAATTTCTGAAGTATCATGTGCCACTGAACACTGGAGTAATGGATGCTGAAAATTCGGCTTTGCCATCACAGGAATAAATGATAGTTTAAAGCATATTGAACTGGAAAACAGTTCAGCTTTGGTGAAACTGAAAAGCAGATCTAGTCGTTAGTCGTGCTGTCTTTTTTTCCCCCTCTTCAGTACGATAATATGGAGCCTTTTCATCGTTGAATTGTTAACACATTCTGATAAGCGCAGATTCACAGAAGAAGCAAAGAATCGGATTATACAGGACCTTAGATATGGAGATTTGACAGCCTGTAATCTCACGCACCCACTTCTTGTTCATTTACACTTTCACATTCTCTCCTTTTTTTCAAACCGTGATCTTCACCAGCAATAAACGCAGAAGAAGAAGTGGCAGGGGTCTGGGGGTGTTGATATGAACCAGATGATATACCAGGGAAAAAAGTGTATAAAGATAGACTGTGAAATAAGACAATGCTCGAGAATTAACTGGTTCTGACAGCCACCAAAAACATCTTGAGGACACTCAAAACCCCAGTTGCTTTCTTAATGTGGCACAGAATACAGTTTTGTCACTCTACATACTCATATTCTGGGTTTTCAGCCCAAGATCATATTTATATTTACTGTTGGGAGTCTTTTAATGTAAACTTTGTCCTTTTGCACTTTAACAAGGCTTTTGAAAACTCACAGGTCTAAAATGTACAGTTGTAGCCAAGATACACTCTGGAATGGTCATGTTAGCATCCGGCTAATACTTCAGAGGCTATTCAAGCACCAGAAATTCGCTCTGGTTCTCTCTCTGCGGCGACCCTCTGACGCGCTTCCTGACCCAGGAAATAGAATTAACACCTCGGCCCTAAAACTGCAGGGGCCTCAGCTACGGCCACGTCTGTGCCCTGCCCCATCCTGGATCTCGAGTGCAATAACACTGCCGGCCGAGAGAATAAATTTGAGACTCAGCAGACCCTACACTCAACGTTATACAACACACTTTGGGCTTCAACTTCCCCTGCACTGTATCAGGCTACTTTATCACTTTGGATGACATTGGTCTGAGTTTGAAAACGCTGCCAAAAATAGCTGAAACAAAATGAAAAAGCATCAATCTCCCATGACAGCTTTTAGACACGTTTGTCACCTCCTTGAGTTGTTTTATTGATCTGTCCATTTGTTGTACGTTAGTCTAAATATAAGGTTCTTTTGTTTTCTGTCCTTACCCTTATGTGAAATTGCATGCTGAGAAGTATCATGTAATTGTTATCATTTGTTGCAAATAGCACTAGTAGGGTTGTTCTTTAAACTCAAGGGGACTATTAGAAAGGCCAAACAGACACGCACCTTCACAGATAATATGTACACAGATAATATATAATATCCCCCCCCTATAAATGTAGTCTGTGTGAACTGTATTACCTACCACAAGAGCATTTTTAAGCGTGGACTCTTTTCCGATGTCAAACGGATAGTAAATTAAGAGAGGAAAAGAGAAATGGATTATCTGTTTATTAGTTATTTTATGGAGGTCATATTTTAGGAGAAATGGATCCTGAAATTCTTCAGCTGAAAAGTGAGCTATCTGTTTTCTTCATTAGGTGCATGTGCTGTCTCTCACAGACTGAATAAACGGTTCCTGGCTTTAAATGCCCCATGTGTTTGTGTTTTAGTCTCACATTGTAGATTCCCTGAGGTGAGTTTTATGCAGACTCCCCAGCAGAAGGCCATAAAACACAATATTTTTTTGTTTTTTTATTTGCTTTTTTTTTTTTACCTTAATTGTCCCTCTTGCACCTAAGCAACCTCTGTCGTTCTGTCTCTAACACATGCATTCATATCGATCCATTTAAGTGTTTGAATTTCATGCATTTGTTGGATATCTTCAGCAGATGTTTTGGAGAAAATCACTGAGAAACTGACTCTATATTTGATGTTTTTGCATGTTGCGAAGAAAAAAGTGAAGTGAAGACACAATTGTTCTTTTTGCAATACTTCAATAAATAAATAAATTGAACCCATTCCGTATCAAAAGCTTGGGGGCAATATTTCTCTTTATTTTTAAAAATACATTATTACTTTTATTCAGCAAGGATACATTAATTTGATAAAGTGTCAGTAAAGACAATTTTGTCAAAATATTTCTATTTCAAATAAATGTTCTTTTTAACTTTCTATTAATCAAAGAATCATTAAAAAAATATGTATATGTTCACAAAGTGTAATATGTAATACTTAAGTCAAAATGTATTAAATATGTATATTTCAGTCAAAATGCAATTCATTCTTTAGTGTATTACGATTCAAAACTATGATTATGATATTTTACTCACCTTTTTTTTTCTTTTTATCTTCTGCATTGGACTGTGATGTTGCATAATTTATATTCTGAGGTCACTGTGAGTTTGTGTGTTTTGTCGTAATGCCACAGTACCTTTCACCATAAAAAAAAATATATTAATGTGAAAAATATGGCTAAACATATTGGTTCTGTATGTTAGAATGAAAGCATGTTTGATTTCAGACTGGAAGGTTCTAGAATGGAAAAGAGGGATATGCACATTTATCATTGTTTGACCTTTTTTGTTGTTGTTGTTAATGTGCCTTGTGTATTAATTTTCATTATTTTTTCTCCCCACAGTACTTTGAGGTGCCCTTTGACTCAAACATGAATCGTACCAAAAACAGACCTCTGGTTCGAGGACAAATCAGGTGAGAGCCTTCAAAACCTATATTTGTGTGTAAAGATCTGTGTAGATCTGTGTAAAGAGCCATTCCAGAGTAAAATGGTTTCTTTAGTCTCATTATGTACATCATTTACTCTCTACATTGTTCTCAAGTAGCTCAGTGTTTGTGTATAGCTGAGCCTCTCGGTATCAGAAACTATATGCCATTGTCTAATATCTGTAGCACTGGCCAGCCACTCGCGCACATGTCCTGCGTAACCTGATCCAGGTGTGTGTAGGTGTGCCTCGTCTCTGTTTTTCCCATCTCATCTCCACTGCTGACAAAGAATGGGTCAGGATGGTCTAGGGCTGGGCGATATATCTCATGCGATATGCATGCGCATCTCGTCAGTAAAGCCGGTTCCTTGATTAGCGGTAAATCTCCATCACCTGTTTTCAAATGGAGCGGCATTTAATACACGGAGCCATAGATCACTGAGAAGCTACGCATAATCGCGTTCATTATCGAAGGCGATTCATCTGCAATAATGAAAGCGATATTGCATAGCTTCTCAGTGATCTACAGCTCCGTGTATTAAATGCCGCTCCATTTGAAAACAGGTGATGGAGATTTACCACTAATCAAGGAACCGGCTTTATTGACGAGATGCGCATGCATATCGCATGAGATATATCGCCCAGCCCTAGCTGATGGTCGCATCATTTCTAGTGGATCTCTTACCAATGGGATTGTCTGGGTTAAACGGGGGCAAGATGAAGTCTTCAATCACAGGGGAATGAGAGCGGGCCTTCTTAGCCTCTGGTTCCTGTGTCGGCTCCGTCTCCAGCCGTTGCTTGGACTCTTCTGCAAATGAAAATGGAAGAATGGAATAGGTAAGAACAATGGTAAAAAGAAATACTAAATAACTGTCAATGAGATTAAATACCTTTGATTGAGGATTTTTTGTCAGAGACTGGTGTGTCAACAGCATCACTTTCTGACTTTGCATCTGACTTTGAGTTGTCATCATCTTTAGCTCTCGTCTTGTCCTCTTCTGACGCTGAAGAGACCTCTGCGGTCGATGATTCTGGAAATTTCACGGTTTCAGCCTTTTGCGGTTCTGGCTTAACATCGAGATCCATGGATTCGACAGCTGCAGGAGGACTCTCGCTTATGGAAGCAGCTGCCTCTGGATCACACTCCGCATTTGTCTCGGGTTCCTCTGCTTCTTCAGCAATCTTTGTTGCTCCTCTTTTACCTCTTGTGGATCTCCTCACTACAGAGAGCAAAAGGACACAACCTGCTTGCCACTTTGCACTTAGGAATACATCTAATCTGAGGGTTTAATGAGAAAGAAACTGCTTTCTCTCTTTTACTCACCTGGGGTCTGGCGAGTTCTCTTTTTGGCCCTTGTAGCTCGCTTTTTAACTTGCTTCTCCTCTTTGACATCTTCACTAGGTGGTTGTTCGTCTTCCTCCTCCCCTACTTCGTCCACAGTTACGAAGTTCATCTTGCGAAGCTCTTCAAGATCACAGGGATCCTCTTCTTGGCTAGGTGATTTCACAGGCTCTTCTGGTATAATTGGTGTTGTGGTGCTTGGGGTGGTTGGCTTGTCTTCACTATGCTCCACTTCCTCATTCTCCTCATCATCACCCTTGGCCTCATCCAGGGTTACAAGAGTCTGGAAAGACAAAGAAGAGTTCATGCCAACTTACAAGAACTAAACCAAACCAAGGTAGCCTTAATGATTGTTTTAACAAAAAAAAAACTGACCTCAGGATTGAATGAATCAAACTCCTCCTCTTCATCAACAATCTCATCCAATGTAACTAGGCCTTGAAGTTCTTTTTCCAACTGATATTCTTCACCCCCTGTTTCATCATCTCCAACCTCATCAACAGTTACAAGTGTCTCAGGCACTTCATCAGCCTTCGAATGCTGTTCCTCATTTGTTTCATCAAGAAAATCTTCCTCACCCTCACTGACCTCATCAAGAGTGACCATTGCATCATGGGATGGAATTTCTGAGATCACAGTTGCCTCATTTTTGTCCATCACTGGGGCAGAGGTTTCAGGCTTCTCTGCATGTACATCTTCTGATTTCTCGAAGGTTTCTGCAGAAGTTGGTGAGCAGAGTTCCTTCTGTGAAGTAGAGGAAGAAACTGACTGGCTTGGCTCTAATTCAACCAAGGTCCCAATGTCAGTGTCTTTTTTCATGGTTACTAGGGTCTCAACATTGTTGTCCATCTCTGCTGAAGCAGATTCTGCTACAGTACAAGGCTCTGTTGTCTCGTCCTCTTTGGCAGTTTCCATCCTATCTGTTCCCAGTGGTTTATCAGCACTCTCTTCCTGAGACTCCTGCTCTTCTGGCTTTGGAGATGCAACAACTTCTGCAGCTGGTGGGATTTCTTCAATATTGGCTTCTATTTTATCTGCGTATTCAATAACTTCAGGTTTTCCTATCTCAGAAGCAACAATCTTGTCAGTTTGTTTTGTTTGATCAGCTGGATCTGACTCTGCAGTAGGAGAGACTATGGAGTGGGAATCGGGTTTATCCTCGATCTTCTCATCCTTGACTGAAGACTCAGTATTTGAGACCACAGTGTCCTCTGCATCATCCCCTACTTCATCAACGGTCACAAACTCATCAATGTTAAATGGAAACGGTTCCTCATCTTTTTCCTGAAAAGCACAAATTCTTAATCAGCAATGCCTGTCTTCAGTTATTAGACTGCAGACATGTTAAATTTTGACACTTACCTTTTCAGCTGTCCTTGTTTTTGAGTTTTTGCTATGACTCTATAAACAAGCAAATAAACCAAGCGGAAAGATTAAAATTTCAGAGAGATTAATAAAAGCAGAAACATCAAGGTATCATTATAAAAATCTTAAAACGATAGCTATATATACTTGGTACACCTCACCCTGTGATCAGCATCATGCCCCCTTAAACGCTTTGATGGAGGGCTTGAACGCTTTGATGGAGGAGTGGACTCCCGCCTGCTCCTCCGAGAGGAGGACGACCCACAGGATCCCCCACGCCTGGTAGTAGGGCCATCTTCTTCAGAATTACCCCTGCTCCTGTGCCTAGATGTTGGCTCTTTCTCTGGGGACGAGGTGTCCACAGGCTTACTCTTTGACCCAGAGTTCTGAGACTTTTTCTCTTTCTCGGCCTGAATCTTTTTGCTCTCTGCTTGAGTGGTCTTCTTGGTTGCTTGAGCAGGCTTCTTTGAGCTTGACGGGCCTTTTGTGGTTTTCTTCTCTGCAGCTTTTTTCTCCATTTCTGCCCTCTGTTTGGCTTCTTCTTCAGCACGCTTTAGTGAAGACTGTAAGCGACAATGATGAACAGCTAATTCAAGGGCCTTCAAAATCTCCTGAGTAACCGGAGGAAAGTCCAGAGAATTGTCGTCAATCTGGAAGGGCTCAAGCACCGTTTGAGGACTGTTTGAGGCACATGTAACTGGGACAGATGAATTACTGACTGTTTGATCAGAAGTGGAGGGTAGGTCAGAGGCAGGATCAAAGGTTGGAATGGAGTCAGATTCAACAGTTGCAGGGACATGCTCTTCAGCAGGTTCATTTTCAGTACTAGACTGTGGATTTATGTCCATCTCTAAAGGTTCAGCCGGTTTTAAGTCATTCGATTGGCCCTCATTTTCAATCTTGAGCTTGTGTGTTTCCAAAACATCGTCTTTGACATCAGTGGCTTTGGTAGGTTCTTCTGGACTCTGGGTCTCCATGGCCTCTACTGCAGTTCCTTCACTGCTAACAGTTGAAGCAACAATCTCCATTTCTGACTTGGACTTGTCATTATTGTCTTCTTCTAACTTTGAATGGTCAATTTTGCTTTCTTCCACAGATGTAGGAACCAATTCAGCCTGCAGGACATTCTGATCGTTTTTCTTAAGCGATGTCCCTGTTTGATCAGTTGAGTCTATTAAAATAGAAGTTTCTGAGGAAGCCAATTCATGTTCTGCTTCTGCAGACTTCACTGAAACTGCAGGTTCTGAAGCGGAAACAGCCGATGCAACCTCAAGCTCTGTTTTTCCAGATTCTGAAGCAGGAATTGAGGATCCAACCTCAAGCTCTGTGTTTGGAGATTCAACTGAAACAGCAGATTCTGCAGGGACTGATGATTCAACTTTAAGCTCTGCTTTCTCAGACTCAGCTGAAACGGCAGATTCTGAAGAGGGAACTGAGGATTCAACTTCATGCTCCTTGTTCTCAATCTTAGATTCAGTTGTGGGAACTGAGGATGCAGCTTCATGCTCTTTTATCACAGATTCAGTTTCAGGGGTCTCCATGACAGTTTCATTAACAGCTTGGGTATCCTTCTCTGCTTTATTCTCAGTAGTAGTTGTTTCTGCATTAGCAAACCCATTAAATGTAATGTCTTTGGGAACTGCAGTAATTTCAGTTGCAGCGGTATCAGCATTCATCTTTTCATCACCAACATTTTTTTTCAAACTTACTTCACTATCGCTTATAACAATGATTTCACCTTCTTTAGCCGCAATAATAGCATTAGTTTTTTGAGCTTTGTCTTTTGTGACAGGTGAACCTGCAGTAGAGGCGGCAGAAGCTCCCGCTGCAGTGACAACCTTTTGGGCTTTGACAGGATTCGTTTTTTTTGTCGCTGCTGTTGTACCAGGAGGCTTTACTCTAAGAAGATGAGAGAGAAAATTATTTTGACATTTCCAGAACTGTTTTTATAAAATAAAAGCAAAATATTTCATTTCTCGCCTCTTACCCTTTTGCTTCGGTCTTCTTTTTAAACTGTTAAATAAATAACAACATGGTTAGTTGCATTTTTAATTAGTTGCCTCTGTAAAAGCATTGCCACACATGTAAATGGCAGACAATACCAGCTGAACTACCTTGACTGGTTTTGCTAGTTGGAAGCTAAGGGTACTGTTCTGGACCACACAACGAAACTTGAGGAAGCGAGCAAAGATAGTCCTAGCAGTAGTAGCATTCTCCATTTCAAAAATAATCTGAAATTAAAACAAAATAAAACAATTTTGCAACAGTCAGCTTTGAACTCACATTTCACTTTAATAATAGAAAGCAGATTTTTTTTTAAAAAACTGTAAGATAAAGACAAAATATTAGTATATAGTCACTACATTATTGTTTTTCGTAAAGATATTGTTTTTCGTAAAGATATTATGTTAGAAAAAAATAAAAATAAGACTGTTTAATTAATATAGAAGTTTAATTTGAGGTGCTTTACCCTGCCATTAAGAGGCAAAACTTTCTTGAAGGCACCATAGCGTTGAATTATGGTCTCTACTTCCTTGATTGCCCCAAGTGTTTTTGGCACATTGCCAACAATGAGAAGGCGTTCTGGCAATGTGACTATTTCCTGTGGACAGGAGGGAAAAAAGAGAGTCTGAGACATGATACAGGTTATTTCATTTTAATTTATCTTTTTGGCATTTACTTACAGGTGATTTCTCCATGCCCATTAGCACTCGGAATACTGACTCCTTTGGGGCAGATAAAGATAAAACATTCAGTCAACACCAACCAGAATTAATCAAGCGAGTATAACTGTACTTGAGACATAATGTGCTTTCTCTCATAGACAACACAGAGTTCATTATTATTGCATTTTTAAGTGAGAACACAGAATGTTTAATAAATTTGGATTAAAAATCAAAACATACATCATAAAATGTTTCACAGACATTTATATTTTTTCTTAAGCATAATTTAGAGATGGAATGCACACTCACAGTGTAATTAAGGTCAATAGGTTGCATCATCATCTTAATGGTTATCTCATTGTCTTGTACTTTAGCTGGTGTCTCAGAGTGGGCCTTCACCATTGCTTCAACTGCCTCCGTGTTGGGCATCTGCAGATAGGCCTAAAAAAAGCATAAAAAATACAATACACTATACTATAAAAAACAACATGCATATTAAAATAATATAATAAAAATTACGTATTACCTTTTGTTGAGTGATTGCTATGACAGGAGTTGCAACGAAGCCATATGGTTTAGCAAGGTTGGTGAGGTCATCCTCAGTAACCCCTTCCTCTGGAAGATTTGTAATCTCAACTACATTTTTTCTCCAGGGTATTTCCTGTAGTCAAAGAAAAAGAATAGAAGTAGATAATTTAACAAAGTAAATGGTTTTATATGTGGAAAAAAAAACAGTTTAGACAGAACACAAAATAACATACCTTCTTCACCAATTTCTTTGCAACTGCTGTCTCTGCCAAATTACACAAATAAATGTTATACAGATTGTCCTGCATGACCACAAGAATTACAGATGAAGACGCAGTCACGTACCTGATCCCTTAGCAGGGGGTTTAGCTTTAGCTGTCAGAACAGTCTTTTTGGGATTGCTCGGTTTTCCCTTGGTTACTTGAGACGTCTTGTTGGGGTCACTCGGTTTTCCCTTGGTTACTTGAGCCGTCTTGTTGGGGTCGCTTGGTTTTCCCTTGGTTACTTGAGACGTCTTGGAACCTGTCACCTCCTTTGCTTTTGCTGGCTGAGGTGCCTTAACTGGGTTTGCACCCTTTACTTTTGCTGATTGGGTTGGTTTTGTTGTTGTAGTCACCTCTTTCCTGTAATAGGACACAATGCATTTACAGAACCTTTTGCAATAACACGTTTAATTCGAAAACATGAAAAACAAAAGTCAACAGTTATATCTACGTTCACTGCAAAACCACTGCATGCATTAGAACTTACTTCTTAACAGGTTTTTCGGTCTTAACAGATTTTCTCCCATCATCATCTCTTGCATCCTACAAAAATGCACAAATTTGATTTAATGTCAGGGTTTGGTATGGTTCATCTGTAAGTGGAATTGACAGCGTCAAACATACCTTCTCCATGCAGACTTTAATAACATGCCCACGAATTGACAGGTTCTTACAGTTGAGCAAAGCTTTGGCATCCTCCTCTCTCTCCATACACACTGAGGCCTGAAGAGAGTGCAAACCACAAAAGTTTGCAACAGCTACAACAACTACATATCAAATGCACACATTTGCATTACACTACCATTCAAAATTTTCTTTCAGAAAGAAGTTAATTTTTATTAAGCAAGGATGCATTAAATTGATCAAAAGCCAGTGGTTTTTCAGCTGTTTTCAACTGTGGTTATAATAAGAAAAGTTTCTTGAGCACCAAATCAGCATATTACCATGATTTCTAAAGAATCACGTGACACTGAAAATTGGAGTAATGGCTACTGGAAATTAAGTTTTGCAGTCACAGGAATAAATCACATTTTAAAATATATTAAAATAGAAAATGGTTATGTTAAATTGCAATAATATTTTTTCACAATACTACTGTTTTTACTGTATTTTTGAGAAATTAAATGCAGCCTTGGAGATCATAAGAGATTTCAAAAACATAAAAAAAAAAAGAATCTTGCCAACCCCAAACTTTTGAATGGTACTGTGCATTTTTATAAACCCAGGATATTTCAATGTTCTGAGCTAAATAAAAATGGCCACAAAAAAGTATTCAAATAAACTTTGTTGATATGACCTGGCCATTTGTTTAGGCATATATATAAATTATTTAGTATGACATATAAAAATGTGAATTACAAAGAAGTGAAGGCCACATTTTACAGAGAGGTAGATAAGCAACTAATTAACTACCTGCACATTCAAAGATTAATGCAAAATAAAACCACAAATGATAAACATTATTTCTACCTCTTTAATTGCCTTGAGGAGGATGGCAGTATAAATCTTGCCAAAAGGCTCAATGGCATCATTCAGTTCTTTGTTTGTAGTCCCATGAGGAAGTCCAATGAGCCTCAACAAACAGGATGTGCCAGGGGCATCCTTGGGTCTTGGCTTCACATAATGCAGAAACAAAGATAACAATTAGATTTCATGCATTTATTACATATTGGTACAGCTACACCGACATTCATCTCTACTTTTTTCAAAAATGTTTTCTAATGACCCTGATAGAAATACGACAATACAATCGGCCTTAAATCTATAGTACTGGAGGAACAAACAGCCTGTAACTGCAATATGAGGACGTACCTTTGGAATGCTGGAGGGCTTTGAGATGGAGGTTCTGCTTGACTTGGAGTACTCAGCTCTCTTAGGAGAGGGAGGCCGTTTCCAACTACTGCTGCTACTGCTTCCCTTTGATGAGGAAGTAGTGGAACTACTTTTCTTCTTTGCTAGCTCAGCCAGCAGGGCCGGTGCCAAGGATTTCACCACAGCCTTCAAAGTACTACTGTCTGCGATTGAGGAAAGCTCAGCTGTGGGCAAGAAAAGAACTTAATACATTAGTACACCAAGTGATTTGAAGGCAAACTATAGATTACATAGCAAGAGCATTGCAATAAAAGGTCTTACTTGAAGACATGAGTTTCATGGCCAATCGTTCACTACTGCTGGACCTCTGCTGCCAGGAGGGGCTGCTCCGACGGGGGCTGGAATGGTGTACTGGTGAGCGCCTACTGTAACCTGGAGACCTTGACCGTTGAGATGGTGGACTACGGGACCTCTGTCTGTACGGACTGCCACGAGACTTCCTATGGGGGGACCGGCTGCAACTTCTGGAACGCCGGTACCTTCTAGGGCTTCGGGAGCGAGAACGGGATCGGGATCGCTTACGGCGGCTTGAGGAGTCATGGTGCCGCTTCGGACTGGGGGATCTGGAGTACGTGTGCGATCGGGTGTGCCGCTTTGAGCTGCTGTGTTCTGTTTTGGGCTCAGGTCTGTGGATGATTGACCATTTTCAAGTGAATTTAAAAGCCTTTTTAATATCTAGACAATTACTGTTAGGGTTGTGCCGATAGACGATAGTATCGTGTATCGACGATAGTCAGAGATATCGACGATAGCAAATGTCTTTG
>JAUZSZ010000095.1:5082231-5093253 GCA_034780575.1 Labeobarbus marequensis | reverse complement strand
AGAGAATAAATCTAGGCCCCAAATGTAAAGCTACGAAGCTCGCAAGAACAAAGGGAGGGTTTCTTAAATATGTCACCAAATTCATGACAAAATTAAAAAAAGGTAACAGCTTCTACAGTGTAGCCTACTTCAGACATATTAAAATAATTACCAGGTTGACTTTGGCATTATATTACAGACTTGTCTAAAGCTCATGTTGGGTTAAAAGATGCAAGACTGCATTTTATACATGATAATGACATTCCTTTGCATAGTAAACTACAGACACAACAGGTGCTGGTCCCTGTAAGCAGCGGAAAACCAACCCCTTGAGGCTTCTTGTTTTTCATGCTAGTTGGTCTAAGGGCCATTATAAATGAATACAACATGGATTATATAATTAGACTATTGCTATCATGGGATACTGACTCACACGAAACCAGACATGACTAGACTATGATTACAGATGCCTTCACCAGCAAATTTGATTTGATGTGACATTGCCAAAAAATCTTTTTAAAGACTTTGAAAAAAAGACTTTGAATATGACAAAACATATTCAAATTAATGCTAATTCATTTGATAGAACTACACAGCAGAAAATCATATTCTTCAATGAGAAATTTTGCCTTGTTTATCGGTTAAAATATGTAATAATCATTCAAACAATATACATGTAACTGAGCAACACTGTAAAACATTAAGACTTGTTTTCAAAGACCATATCTTGAACATTAGTATATTTTCTCGTATTGCAGTGGGAAAAAACTTGAACTTTTTATACTTGCAAGTGAAAATGAAGACAAAATACACTTGAGATGCATCAAGAAAACAAGCCTCAATAATAATTTAAATACATTTATCTTGTTTTAAGGATTTTTAGAAGTAATTTTTTGCAGTCTTGGTAAATAATCACTGAAACCCATTTGAAAAGTTGTTCATCTAGCTTGTACTTCTGGAAAGTCAATTGATTCAATGTCAACACAAAGTTTCAACATAAAACAGGCACATGAGCAGGACACAAAACGCAACAAATCTCACATCCATACAGGTTAGTGAGTTAAATAGCTTAAGAGGGGAGACAAACACAAATGACATTTCTTAATTGTCTTTGTTTCAGAGCCAACGTTTCAAGCCACACATTTTCAGACACAAGAAACGCTTGAGCGCTGAAACTGCATCAGCTCCTACCCATTAAGAAATCACAACTGATTTAAAATCCGTTTAATAGGTTGGTTTTAAAACACATCTCCACTTACCTGTTTGGGGTATTCAGTTGAGAGATGAGAGCCAGGCTATTGGCCTGTTTGTTGACATTGTTATTTGTGATAGCATTTTTTGAGCCATCTTGGGAATTTAGTTTCTTATTGCTCTTTATCATGCTTCCGCCCCTAAAAAGCTGAATGGAGGGCAAATGTGCTCCTGCAGCACTCACACCTGCTCTGGGCCTCAAAGAGACCTTATAATCCACAAATAAACCGACGCCCAGGAATACACAGTCTCAGATTCACAAAAAACTTTCAGAAGGATGAAAAAATGTCTAGAAATCAACACATGATGGGATGCTGGTTGTTGTAGATAGTGTTACGATAATTGATTGGTTGCTGATCCTTACCTGGAAGTGCAAACAGGGTATTGTTTATGGGTTGCTACATAAAATGATTTGGTGAAGGGGCAATAAATAAGCGCTGAGAGTAACGGGTTACAAAAAGGCAAAAACGTCCCAAAATAATGACAATATCCAGTGCTATGTGGTAGAGAATCTTCATTTGACGTCCATTGTAGAAAATTTTCTTTCTTCAGATGATTTGATAAATTCAAGCTGGCATTACCTTGTTGACAAAAATGACACATATGTTGCAAAAACTATATAAAAAAGGAAAGTCTCAAAACAAAAAACTTCTCCATCTTAGATGTCTTCACTGACAGCTATTAAAGATCAGGCTGGGATTGCAAAAGGTGTCCTGGGATTTTAAACCACACGGTTTCTGCCACCGGGATCGGTCAGCTGGTGTAGCTGGGCCAAAGTGTCACATGCCGGACGTCTGTTGGGAGGGGAGAGCGAAAGAGAGAGAGAGAAGGATGATATTTCCCTCTCTCCCTGCTTGGTAGCAAAGGGTAATTTAAAGAGACATTCCTTCCTTCTATATCCTATGCCCCATTCCTCTCTCTCTCTTTTTTATGTCTCTCTTGCTCTCATAGCTGACTGCTGACCCCATGTGTTGGCTCAATCTCTTGCACATTTTTATCTTAATAGATATGTTAACAAGATTACTCTCATCTGAGTAATTTTAACTATTTAATTAAAATATCCCACTGATTAGCAGCACTCCATTTCCTTGCAAGGCCTCAAGATCACGTCACCTGTCCTTTGTATCGTCCAATATTTATGGTCGGGAATTATAGTCAAGGATTGTTAACCATTCAGAATTGAATTTAGAATGCCTTAATCAAATTTGAATTGAGATAGCATTAGCAAACAAGATTTAAAATTGCGATTTGAATTTGAATGAAAAGGAAGTGGAATGAAAATTTGAATTACTTTGTTTGAAAAAAAAAGCTTTTAAGTTTGATAGGCCTTATGGAGGGATGAGCTCGTCTTGCTCATTGTCAAATATAACAAATCATTGTATAAGTTTTGGAATTGTACAATCCAGTTCCCTTATTTGGATTTATGTCCAGTAAACTGTATTGAAGCCTTGATGAATTCTTTTAATCAGAGCCGGAATGCAAACTTATCCTCCACTCAAAGTCAGCTGTCACTGGAGGCTCAAGAGATGGAATATTCTAATAAGTGTGTCCTGTTTGAGAGGACAGGTTCAACTGTACCTCGCCTCCCTCCAACCACTGGCAGTAAATCCCTCCCTGTTGACTCAGATTTCAATAACCACACTCTTACTGTGCAAAGAATAAAATGCATGGCTGTAAATGTAGTTGGCAGAACTACTAAAAGTGCTGTTAAACATATAAAACACCATTCTTTCCTGTATTCATTCCCTATTGAAACAACTGGCTACTTTTGTGAAATGAAATCAAATATATATATTTAGATTTGGACAACAAGCACCCAGCCCAAAATTGTGATCATGTACAAGAAGCATAAAATGCTGGTGGTGATAGATGTGGCAGTTCCAAACTTACCAGCAACATTAAGTGCATAAAAAGCTGGACTAACACCAGCGACCAAAGACGGAGTAAAGTTGCAGTCACTTTAACCATTGCTTAGTGAATTTTCATGAGCAAATTCCAATCACACCATTAGGTATCACTCAGGAGTTTCACAGAAGGGTGAAAAAAATCCCCATTAAGATCTCACTTGTGTTCAAGCTGCTTGCTTTGACAGCGATGTCTCTTTGCTATTGACAACAGACAACAGACCGTGTTTTGTGTGCAATTATTCACTAAAATGTCACTAATGTTATCACAACTTAAGATAGCTAAACTCTTGAAAAGAGCACATTAGACAGACAAGATACTGTGTTGATTCTTAAAGAGGTCATCGGATGCCCATTTTCAACAAGTTGATATGATTCTTTAGGGTCTTAATGAAAAGTCTGTAACATAGTTTGGTTAAAATTTCTCAGTGGTAGTGCAAAACAACACCGTTTTTACCCTGTCAAAAACTGCTCTGTCTAATGCAAGCTGTATTGTTGCATGCTGCTTTAAATGCAAATGAGTTCTGCTCTCCCCGCCCCTCTCTTCCAACCCGTTCTCTGAGAGACGGTAAACTTTAGCCGCATTCATGGTGAAACTTGCTAATTATCAGGAAATGTAATTTGCAAAGATTCATTAAAAAACCGTACACTCGCTTCTTCTGAAGGTGAAACTGGATCACAAATGATTGGTGCGAAGATAGATGTATTTAGGTAGATTTTGGGCACATTCCCTTCAGAAACAAAAGTAATACACTGCGTCTTCAGTGGTTCAGATGTCTGGAGTAAATGATGACTGCTGTGTTCATTATTACATCCAACAACAAAACACCTCAATCGCTCAGGAGCCATTCTTTTCTACTCCTGCTCCGGCATCAAACAATGGCAGTCAGACTGTTACAGCTCATTCAGGGCGGGTCTAAGGTAAAACGGCCGTGTCAATCAACTATCGTGGGAGGGGCCTGGGTCCGTGTGACCTGTATGGATTTTTTATCATTATAGGTTGGTTGTGTACACACACTGCCAACACACATTTCAGTTCAAACAACATGTAAAACTGAATTTTGCATCCGAAGACCCCTTTAAGGTATTCCCATTTTTAGGGGTAAATAAGACACAAATAGATCAAACACTGTTTCTTTTGAGAAAAGCTGTTTGTACTTTATGTCACTGATTATGTAAAGCATTCCAAATATGTCACTTCTGATGTTTGATTCATTTTGGATGTAGACTTAGCAGACAACGTATGTCGACTGTAGACAGCATAACAGCTCAACTGAGTCTTCGTGTCCAGCTGATGTTCTCATTCGTATTGCTAGTACATGTCATCAAAGGCATTTCTATTTAATTCTGGCTGCCCGTGGGATTTCTAGTCAGATATTCACATAAATCACACACACGCTATGCTCTCACCCTCAGATAGCCATGATAACTTGTATCCATTCTTTGTTTTATCCTCAGGAGACGCGGATCAACTGCATTCGGATCGCTCGTAAAGGTAATTCATTCTTTATCTGCACTGTTTACACGCTTGAGGGCATGTCTCATTGACAACGCATATACATCAACGCTAACCAAATGTCCTTGCTGCGGACTCACTCACACTTTGGCAAGAGATGAATGCGTATTTGTTACCGTAATGTGGCTCCTTCTCAAAACTCCAGTGGTGATAGTTGGGCACAATCCACATAGTATTAAAATTCAAATATTACAAAATCTTATTCAAGTTTGGCATAGTGAGCCACACACTGTCTGAGTCTTGAATACCTGCACATCAGTGACTAAATCCTCCATTACTAGATTTAAAATCACGTTCCAGCTTATTATGAGATACTTAAGATATTAGAGTTACACTTTATTTTATGGTGTCCTTGTTGCAATATGATTATATATTTAAGAACTGAGTAATATTAATTAACATCTTGTACTTGCTATAAAGGGGTTGGGGTAGAGTTTGGTTTAGGATTATTACATGTAATTATGCATAATTGACTGTTGTTGTTGTTGTTGTTATTATAGTAAGTACCTGTAATATGCAACAAGGACACTGTAAAATAAAGTGTTACTGAAATTAGTTCTACACAAAATAATATTTTAACAACAAAAACCTGAGAAATGTTTTGACATAAAACATCTGAACAATGTCTTGAGCTGTGGTTATTATGGTATAAGCAGAATAATTAATGATGGGCTGTTGAATTATTGTAAAACAGTGCAAAACCGAATGCATTCATAAAGCAGAGTGGCCATACACTTCCCATAAAACTTCCCATAATCAATATTTATTATCGGCATTTCCAAGCATGTTCCTATTATTCTAATATTGCTTAACTGAAAGCATTCTGCAGTAGAAATCTGTGAATGATACGTCATGCTGCTTTCAGATGTGGCTAATGAGAAAGCTTAGAAAGCCACCTCAGTAACACTTTCTACAAAGCCTCCATTTAAAGTGTATTATAAAGGTATTCTTAATGCATTATAATGCATGCATAATGGCTTATAAACAGGGGTGGACATACGTCTTTCAGCCTGGTTCTCAGAAGAGCACCTGGAGATTTGGTTTGGTCCTCATACATAGTGTGACCCATTAAATATATCTTTAAATAATAATAATAATAAATGACTAATAGTGATAACAATATTATTGCACATTTTTTTATAGTAATAGACAAATAATAATACTATAAAACAATGTGATAATACTAAAAACATTTTTAAAATAAAAGGGAGTAATAAATAATATTTATTATTATTAAATAAAATAAAAGCAAGCTTTTATTTTAGCAGGTTGCTATATGAGCTACCGGGTTTAACTTTGCCGACTGAAGAGCGTCAGTAAATGAAATGTCACAGTTTTGCATTGTGATTTGAAAAATGCAGCTGATAGCCTAGATTTATGCTTTCAGTTTGAATAAAAATATTGTACAGTCTGTCAGTCTAAAATTGTATAACAGCTGTCAACCATGTTAGCAGTCTGAACTTATTTAACCAGTGCATTTTTTTATTTTGGTCACACGTGTGACACCTGTGTACCACTTATGTGCACTTCTGCTTAAAAACAACCTTATAATATGTTGTATCATATGATAAATAATCATAATAACAGTTAAAATACAAAATAATACCTATTTGTGGCTGTAGAGTATGATGTATTATTACACTACAAAGCGTGCATTTATAATACATCATAAGGTTATTATTAATGCATTATAATGCATAATGCCTGCATTATTTAAACAAATAATAATAAAATACTACTACTACTACTACTACTACTACTACTACTACTACTAATAATAATAATAATAAAAGTTAAAATCTCATGAATAAGCATAAGAACAATACTAAATACTTACCTATTTGTAGTTATACATATTAAGACTATGATTTACAATGGACACATGGACATAATTTTATTCAGTTAGGTTACAATGGATTATATATCTCACATTTTTGTATCGTTTGCATTCATCTTGACATTGTTTACTTAAGATCTGCACAGTATCATACTCAGAGGTGGAAAGTAACGAATTACATTTACTCGCGTTACTGTAACTGATAAATTTTTTTGTGTACTTCTACTTTTTAAAGTAATTTTTAAAATCTGTAATTTTACTTTTACTTAAGTACATTTTCTTTGAAGTATTGTACTTTGCTACATTTTAAAATCAAGTCAAGTCAAGTTGAGCTTTATTGTCATTCTGCTACATGTGTGGACATATAGTGGAACGAAATGTCATGTCTCGCAGGATCACAGTGCTACATACTAGTTAAACATAAGATAAACATACAACAATGCAAGTAAAGGAAAATCAATAGACCATCTGACTATACATATACTATAAATACTGTAACTACTATACCTAGTTGCTTACACATACACAAACTGAGACTGTACAAGAACTTTACATAAATGCTGTACATAGAATTATGCAAAAGAGATATTTGTACATGACATTGTGCAAAAAAGAAAAGGTTATATATACATTTTGTACATTAAATTGTTGTGCAGATTGAAGAGAGATTTTGTGGGGAGCAGCGCATAGTGCAAAAATATTTGTAGTGCAGTGCTAAAGTAAACATTATTTTGTAATACAATGCTCAAGAAAACATTATCTTATTGAGTCTTTGTAGCAGGGAGTGCTTATAGAAAGTGTCTAGTGTGCATACAGTGGGATGAGTGCATTACTACAGGTGGAAATTATGAGCAGCGTTGACCCTCTCCAGACAGAGAAACTTCACCTTTATTCATAACCACAACACAAGCCTGAGTTGGTATTCGATAGGCCAAAAAACTCTGGCTGTTGGCCCCAAGAAAGCCCTGACCCTAGCACATACTAGCATGCCCACTTTTGGCCTGAAACGCAGCTAATTATCATTTTGTATAGCAATTGTAGCAAATGTCCTTTCCATTCACATTTCTATCATGTTTTTATGATTTACTTGAAATGAAAATGAACTTTGAATATTACTTGTAATTTCAGACCTAAGGGAAGAGAATGAGGCGAGCAAAGAACCGAATGAAGCAGAGGAGAAACTAGAGATGGGACATTTGACACTGAGGCTCCGAAGCCTGTTTCACTCTGTTGAAGCAGACTGGTTCGAAAGACTGTGTCGAGGCTTGTATCAAATCTCCGTGATCACGTGACCGATGCCGTTTGAGGCTTCATACGTCACAATGAAACACCTAAAGCAAGGTGATTTATTCGAATCTTTTGCACGGCTTCATTCATTATAAGGTGACGTGAAATGCTTGGTGTTCCCTCCCTGCTTCATAGTAACATAGTAACACTTTCATATGTGGACAATGACTCTCAGAATGAAGACATAGCTGCTATTGTTGAGTATTGTTTTTGTGTTGAAACTGGAATCAACAAGACGTGTGAATCATTTGAAAGTGGCTGCTATAATTGCAGCTGACCACTAGATATCACTGGTAGGGTCTTTGAGGCTTTGAAGCTTTGCATCTTTTTCAGTAAAATCAGGAAAAAGCCCCTAAAGCTTCACAAAGCTTCATCTGCCCATCTCTACCAATAACACTTTAATAATCCACAGAAGGGTAGTTCACAACAGGCAGGCAGTTCACACACGTAGGGAACATTCACAATACCGGACAAGGGAAGAATGAACAGACTAGACTAAAAGAAGGGGTGCTAAAGAGGGACAGACAGGTGAGGAGGATCAAATAATAATGATACAACAAGACAGGAATGACCAAATATGGTCGTACCAAATAATAACGCCCATGGTAGGTTCCTAATTTGTTTCTTAAATGATACTGTTGGTATTTGTTTTCAAATGTCTTTTTCATTTTACCATTTTTGATTTTCATTGATTTCTTATGACAATGGTCATTTTAATTAAAATAATACATAAAAATGACAAGCCTATATTCACCGGCAGCAAAGAGGATTTGGGATTTTTAGAGGATATTGCACAGATGGAACCACATCTGATTTTAATGTAATGAGATATAAAAAAAATCTTGGTTTTTAAAACATGTATGTTGGTAACATTTGGATCTTCTTTCTTTAAGAAATTCAAGAGTTCAACAAATTTAATTTGACAGCTCCAGCAGGGTACATTGCCACAACCCTTTCACCCTCCCATTTCACAAATTCTTCTTTTTGTGTTACATAAGTCATCTGTGTTTACTGAGGTTTACTGCTTCTAATTACAGCTCAGCTGCACTCAGAAAGCTGAAGCAAATGGTGATGGGAAAAGCATTAATTTTTGCAGTTCTTCTCTTTGTTCCTTTGTTTCCTGTGTTTAGATTTTTCGAAGCACCAAATAAAACAAAGATTACTGGATTACGTTTAACAAAACACTCTTTCAGTCTTTCTGCTTCAAAACTGTTAAACCATATTCATCAAAGGTTATCTATCAATCTATCTTGGAGTCATGGGTTGAATTTCTTCTTCACAGAAACTCAGAATGAGTGTCATGTGTTTCATAACCATATTTGGCGTCAATGTTATCTGAAATTTAAAATTAGTGACTGAACACATTTTGTAATTTAAATTAAAAGACAACATCCCAACACCTACAAAAAGTAACATTTAAATAATAATCATTCTTGTTGTTACTATTATTAGTGTAGTGTTGTTGTTGTTGTTTTTTGACATGCACTATATATTTGTA
This sequence comes from Labeobarbus marequensis, assembly GCA_034780575.1. Lineage (NCBI taxonomy): Eukaryota > Metazoa > Chordata > Actinopteri > Cypriniformes > Cyprinidae > Labeobarbus > Labeobarbus marequensis. The sequence goes on along the minus strand of JAUZSZ010000095.1, from coordinate 5,083,981 downwards.
ACCACTTATGTATATGTAATTTCATTCAGTACCTTGATGCTACCTGAAAACCATAGCGCCGACGAACACCAAGCTTCTCCGGTATAAAATTCTCAATCAATTTGTAACAATTTCAGGGTCTCATAGTTTACGCGTGCGCAAAACCGCTGCCCCTTCGCTCCCTCCCCCACAACATAACATAACGTGCTGCTGTTGGTCAGGTTTGTTGGAGCAGTTTGGAATCAGGAACGTTGCAGTGCATTTGGAGACGCCAGAGGACAGAGGTTCTTCGCCTTTTCGTCAGGGCATCAGCCCACTGAGTTCAGCCTCATCAGACCAGGTCACATCACACCCGCATTCTCTTTCACATCAGCTGCGCCCAAATTCCAGCATGTCTAAAAAGAGCGAAAAACCAGCGGAGGGCAAAGAGCCCGAGAGCAGTTGGAAAGACCTGATCTACAATCCAAGAACTGGAGAATTCTTCGGACGGACTGCTAGCAATTGGGGTGAGTTGATTCAAACCCTATGAACGGCATCCTTTCCACATCATTCATGATAGTGGTGAAATGAGCAGTTTACAGAAATAGCCATATAAGGCGGATTTTGTTGCAGAAACTGCTCAGCCACAAGCATTTAAAACATGAAGACCCCCCTAGGGTCATGAATGAAGACTGGAAATGACGAAAGCGATCGTTATCCAAGGCATGCCGACATCTTGATGTCATCAACTCTTTCATTGATGACATCAGTGACACTTTCGTGTCCTCTCTGTGTGCCGTGAATAATCGACAGTGATAAAAATGTTGCTCAATGCTCAACATCCAGGTTTTAGCAGATTTTCACCTGTAAGATGATGGGGAATAATCTGAGAATCTGTATGGGGATGTTACAGAAAATGGAAGCGACAGCTTTAAGGTGTTATTTTTAAGGATTTAAAATGCAACAAAATGACTACGTCCGTGTTGCGCGTGTCGAAGATTCAGTATCGCGTGAGTTTTTTGTTTGTTTGTTTTTTTGGTGTGGCGTGAAAATTCACTATGGTGTGAAAAAGGAGCCCTTTTACATACAAGTAAACATCATTAGACACTGGCTCAGTGGGATTTTTTTATTTTATTTTTATTCCAGACTATAGTAGTGTGGTTTTCAATCTTATTTATCAAAGCTAGGCTCTTGTTTACATTAGCTACCGAAAACGTTTGTGCGTTGATTCCATTGCGATATCTTTAAAAACAACAGTATTTTCAGAAAGTCTGTGCTTGCTGCTTAACGTGAGAGAAGGGTTAGTGTCATTAACCTTCTGTTGCCCTCATTGACCTAATGAGGCCCATTACGCCTAGGTAATTCATCAGACTGTCTTGGCTAGTAACTATAAATGATTAAAGGCTTGCAGAATGAATAGTTTTCACACAGTCAAAACGACCCCGTTTTCTAGAAACCCATTTATTCTTGTTCGCTTTGAAGAAAGACCTGAATGGCAACGTCAGAGCTGTCGGTAACATCAAAGTGACGTCGCAGAGCGCCGTGACGTCGACTGGCCTGTAGGGAATCTGATTGGGTTCCGTCTTCGCGCCCCACTAAACCTTCTGTGCGAATGACACATTTGATTATTTTCCGAGACAACGATCAACTCCTGAATGGAAAAATAACATTATTTTACCACAGATGAATAAATATGAAAAAAAAAAAATAATAATAATACACACACACACACACACACACACACATACACACTGGTTTCCATGTTTTATGGGGACATCCCAGAGGCATAATG
>JAUZSZ010000095.1:5022153-5037814 GCA_034780575.1 Labeobarbus marequensis | reverse complement strand
ATGAAGTGTTATCGGTTTTTCTGACTTCTAGCAATGGCTTTTATTCAACCGGTGTCATTTTGTGTAGTTCATCATATTATATACACATATTACAAAAAAATAAATAAAAAATTCATTCATATGAACATATTAACTTTTTTCTTAATTTTCAACTGTATAGAATAAAATAAATCTTTGCCGATTCTGTCTTGGTTTGGTCATCATGATTATTGTCAGTGTTAGTTACATCAAAATGTAAACTACTTATGTTCCTGCGTGATTCGTTTTACAAATCCTGACAACGAAGTGTGTCTGAAACAAGCATGTAATTTTGCTTGGAATCTCATCAGACAGGTTTAAACTCACTCTATCTGGGAGAAAGAGAGAGAAAGAGCGCTGAGGAGGGAGGGGCAGATCAGTCAACCAAAAGCAAACCACATGTAAGATTTTCGATCATACCTATACAGCTGGATACAACACGAGTGAAAGAGACCACCGGATAAAGAAAAAAAGTCTTACAGAGGTAATTTACTCTAAGATTTCATGTAAATACAGTTTTATGACTGTTAATATAGATTTGGCGTTATGCCTGTAAGTCAAAAACTGTTATAAAAATTATAGTTCATACTAAATCATTAGTATTTCGACAAAAAAAAAAACTGTTGACACTTAAGCCTTAAAAACGAATGAATGTCATTGATCAGATGACGAATGATTTATTATGTATTTCAAAGAAAGATAGCACAAGAACGCTTCTCAAGCAAAACTATACTCTTTTTTTTTTTTTTTTGGTGTAAAAAGGGACAAAACATATCTTACCACTTGTCAAACTCGATTCAGAGACACTGTGGTGAAGCACACTGTGAACCTGAGGGAATTGACTTCATACATAAAATCATGGGGCTGATTGATTAAATATCAATGGCTCAGAAAATTGGTTTGTTCTGAGAACTTGGTTAATTTGCTAGCAGATGTAACAAGGTTTGATATTTTGTTGTCTTTATTCAATAACATTCTGGAGTTTTAAGTGCCACTGACATAATAGTACAAATGAATGGCTGCATTTGTGCACGTTTGTTTCCTTCGTTTGAAATAGGTTTGGATTCCCAGAAGCCACCCAGCTGCTCCACAGGACTAAGGTAGTTGGCGGCTAAAGGAAGAAACATACCACTGAAGCAGACAGATCTGAAACGTGACAAGTGCTCTTACACAACATGTGCACACTTTAGCCAGTAGTGCCTCATTCCTGTGTGAAACTGCTGATTAGAGGTGAGAACACCATTTTCTACTCCGTCTAATTTAGTGAGATTTACAAAACATTTTAAATCATCTCAGTGAAACTAACCTACATCCTGGACTATTGCTACTAACACACACCAACCCAGTAATCCTATAGGTTGCTTTTTTTCTGTGAAGATTGACAACTAAACAATTGCTGGTATGACAACTATATTTGGCCTTATGTACTGCATTTGAATGTGTTATATTGGCTCTAGTTTTTACGGTGGCTGAGAGAGCTTAACGCGCTGCAACTTCAGAAAACACATGCAAATAGAAAAAGCACCAGTAAATCAAGAAAGCATCTTCATCAATTTGAACAAATAACACAAACAAATAAAGAAACACACTGCAAATGCTCACAACACACCCAAATTAAGAATTTTAGTTGCAGCGCGTTTCTTTTTTTGGTTGTGTTGTGAGTATTTGCAGCGTGTGTGTTGTCAAATTGACGAAAGTTGTTTTCTTAATTTGCAGGCGTTTTTTCTATTTGCGTGTCAAACGCAGCACTAAGATCTAGTAGTATCAGCAGTGATATTTTGCCAGAATCAGAATTTAGGCAAATATCATTTATTATATTTATGAGTGCTGTCTCTGTGCTGTGATGCAGTTGGAAACCAGATTGAGAAGAGATCTGTTTCTAAACAGTTAAATGCACTTTTGAAAAAAGATGTGGGAAGTGTGTCGAGGTAGCAGGTTGACGATTTAAGGTGCTGTTCAAGTTAACATTTAACAAATTAACATTATTTAATATATTATCATTTAACATGAATTAACACAAATGAACATGAATCCACAATACTATATTTATAAATTATCTGATTAAGATTAAACTCCGACTTTTTTAAAAACGGTTGTTTGTTTACTGAAGAAAAAAATGATAACCTACAATTGACTTTTGCAAAAAATTATTAGATTTGTGTAATAATCCAATGTCAGGTTGATTAGTCATATTTATATTTATTTTATATTTAGTCATATTTTATATTTATTTTAATTTATGTTAACAAATTAGACCTTACTGTAAAGTGTTACCCTGTCCTGGTTTTCCTATCCATGTCATTCCAGTCAAACACTTACATTTCCTTTCATTTTTGCATTTTTCCCCCATTGTCATCTCTAAACCTGCCATTTTACATCTCCTCTGTATTTTTTGCCGTCCCTCTGCACAGCCATGCCATTCTCACGAAGCTTCCTGTCTGAAGAGCAGCTACTGTGCTCCATCTGCTTAGACGTGTTTGACAATCCGGTGTCCACGCCATGTGGCCACAGCTTCTGCATGACCTGCATCGGCCACTACTGGGACTCAGTGAAACACTGCCAGTGCCCCCTCTGCAAGCAGACCTTCAAGAGAAAGCCCGATCTCCACATTAATCGAACTCTCCGCGAGATCACCGAACAGTTCAAGCACATGAAGGAAAACCCGGGGGCCTCTGGAGGGCACGGGGCAGGTAGAGATGCTGATGAAAGCGTAAGAAAACATGACTCAGTGGATGGGACTGTAAGGCCAGGCCAACTTCCAGGTTATCTTCTTGAGGAAATGAAGCGGAGACTCACAGGGCACAAGGCACACAGCAATTATCCGGCCTCTCACAATGAAACGTGGTCCGAACAAACTGTCACACCAAACACTGAGAGTAATAGTAACACCCAGCCGTCTGGTTTTGCCAGACAGGTGTCCCAGCGAAGGTATACCCTGAGTGGGGCAGCAGATGCCATGAAAGTGCCCCTTTGTCCAAAACATCACCGTAACCTGGAGCTGTTCTGTCGATCTGATCTGGAGTGTATTTGTGTTGAGTGTGGACAAACCGAACACCAGTCACATGACATCACATGTGCCGAGAAAGAGTGGCAGATTCATAAGGTAGGATAAAATGAAGAATAAGCAACAACAGATACTAACAGAAAATCTGTAAAAGCCTTCACATATAAACCAACCAGTGGCCCCAAAAACTAGTATTACTTAAGTCACTTTAAAAAATGTGAATTTTATTTTATTAAGAAAAAAAAGAGAAAAGAAATAGTAAAGTGGCATTTGCAAACAAATCAATCCACTTTTCTGAGTTTTAGCAGTAACTTTTAACCAACTAGTGTCACTTAGTATCAATAATTGGTTACCTGGATTAAAATAAAATAAAATTAATTAATTGAAAAATGTGCTTGTGCTATCGATCTTTAAAACAAAACACAACAAAACAATAAACAAACAAGTAAATAAAAAAGTAAAAATAAATGTATGCTTGTGTTATCTTTGAAAAAAAAAGAATAGTAAGGTAGGATGAAATGAGGAATATGTAAGAACTGGTATTGAACTGATACTGACACTTTTGTCAATGTTTTAGTTTTAGCAATGACTTTTCACCAACTGGTTCATTACATTAACTGTTTTTTGATAAGATGATACTGTCCAAATACCTTTTGTCTTAATTTTTAAACTATAAATTCTTTGTTTGAAAAGTGTGTTTATTTAACCAGTCTTACAAAATAAAATAAAATACAAATAAATTAAAACAATATAATTTATAAATAAATAATGAAATAACAACAACAAAAAAATATATATATATAATTTTTTTCATAAATACATGTATTGTTTTGTGTTTGTGTTTTGTAAACAAATGAAAATAAAATGTTGTTTGAAAATTGTGCTTGTGCTATAAAGCTTTTAAATGAATAAATAAATGTAACATTTCTAAATATTGCTTTCAATATTTAAAACAGATAATAATAAAAAATACAACTTGGTTTGATTTTGTTAACTAATCCAGTGGTGTTCATACTCAGTCAGAAAAAAATGTGCAAAAATTGCACCTTCAGGGGTACAACAGCTTGTCACAGGATCAATAAAGGGTGCATATTAATACCCTTTAATACTCATTAATAATAATAAGTAGTAATACCCTTAAGGTAGTAATATATACTCTTAGAGGACTAACATCCACCCTTTATATACAAAGGTGTCCCTTTGAGGGTACTCCGCCTGTGGCAAGCTGTTTTACCCCTAAAGCTACAATTTTAGCATTTTTTTCTGAGTGTGTATAATTGGAAGTGTGGCTTAAGTGTCCACATACTTTCTCGGTCCACTGAATGTTACTGATCATTAGCCACTACTATTAGGCCTATTCAAAAACAAGAAGTTGTCACATGCATTAACTGGTAAAATCTGGGGCACTTCCTGCTACATCATTTCCTGTTTCCTTTCACACAGATGAAGATTGGTATCACAGAGACTGAGATACAGGAGATGACCAAAGAGAGGATGCAGAAAGTGGATGAGATCAAACAATCACTAGTTGATATCAAAGTAAGTAACGCAGTAGCTTCACTTGTTTTTTTCATCCCACACCATCAAAAATCCCCAAAGTCTTAGAGAAAAGTGAACAGTTATGGTTTTAACATCAGCTGATATTTAGTGATACCAAGCAGGACATTTGGTCATACAGTATCAGGGTTTTTCATCACCCTCAAATCTAGATACATGATGAAAACCTCCCATCATCCTTGCTTCTGCTTCCCCCTGTGCTCCAGAGGTTGTCAGAGCATGAAGTGCAGCGCAGCATGCAGCTGTTTGGAGCTGTGATGAGCTCTCTGGAGCGCAGTCAGGCCGGGCTGCTGGAAGTGACTGAGATAAACCGTCACTCAGCAGAGCACCAGGCTGAACTCATGATCAGAGAGCTAGAGCAGGAGATCACAGAGCTGAGGAGGAGAAGCACGGCGCTGGCTAAACTGGCCCGGACTGAAAATTACATCACTGGACTGAAGGTTTGTAATGTTGTTATGTGTCAAGACAACATACACATGCCTTAGGCATTAGAATTCATTTGAGTAACAGACTGTCCAGGTCATCTTTTCAGTCTCTTCTACTATTTATTTTATTGTATATGTCATAGAGACAGAAGTGGGTTTGTTTGACTTGAGCAATAAGAAATCATCTCAATGCCATGGCAAAAGCATAGCAACACACACACACACACACAAACTCAGAATACCTTAGCAACTGCATACCAAAGCCCTTAGCAATCATTCAGAGCACCACAACACAACCATGTTTTGCTCTGAAAAAAAAAAACATTCTGTGGACGACTACTTTATGGCTGCCAATTATCAGTATGATATATATAAAAAATATGCACTCTACCAATCAAATGTTTTGGGTTGGTAAAAAAAATATATTGTATGTTTTTGAAAGAAGTCTCTAATGCTCACCGAGGCTGCATTTATTTGATCAAAAATCTAGTAAAACTGTAATATTGTTGTATATGTTGTATAACTATATGTTGTTACAGTGTAATGGTGGATGATTTTTAAAATGTAATTTATTTCTGTTATGGCAAAGCTAAATTTCAAGAAACATTATTTATTATTATAACTGAAAAGAGTTGTGCAGCTTAAACAAAAAGGGATTTTGGGGGATTCTTTAAAAAAAAAAAAGAGTTCAAAAACAGCAGTTATTTGAAAGAGAAATCTTTGGATCGATGTAATAGTCTTCACTGTCACATTTAATCAATTGAATGCATCCTTGCTGAATGAAATTACTTTCTTTCAAAAAATAAAAAAAAAATCTTACTGACCCCAAAGCTTTGAACAGCAGTGTAAATAAATTAGTTTTCAAAACCTATATTTAAAGTTAAATATAAAATATAACTAATTATTTCATATTTGAATTAATTAATTGATAAATAGACATTTGACACTGTTTATTAAACTGCTATATTTAATATTTAGAATATATTTACCAATCGCCTTTCTTTATCAGTTTGCCAGGGGAGTAAAAATGCTGTTAGACATATTACAATGGGAGCAGTCAATGAACAACTGACAAAACATGACTATAGGAGAGAAAATAAGCATGACTTGGCAAAAAATCAAGCTCAACAATTGCTCCTGATCTTCCTCAACAGGGCTACTCTGACGTCAGCACTCCCATATCAATGAAAGACTGGACGGGCGTCTCACTGACCTGTGACCTTGGAACTAAAGAAATTTACACCTCTGTATGTCAACTACTGGAACAGTTTAAGGAGGAGCTTCAGAAAGTGCCTGCAGTCTGTGAGTGACACCTGACAAACACTACACTACAGTGCCATCTAGTGGCAGATGGAGAACTTACTCCATTTGTTTTCTTTCTGCTCTAGGCCTCTCTGTGTCTGCTAACCAATCACTGGTGAGGTCACAGCCAAGTAAGTAAGACTTCTGCAGGCAAGTGTTCATCTTAACATGATTCATTACTTAACTATGGATCTAGAATTACGAATTTTTAAACATTTTTAAACTTCATCTTTTCAATAACAATGATCTTATTTTAATGTTTTGCAGAAGTGAAGAGAATACAGGAATATGCAGGTATGTGTTAGAGATTACATTTTATTGCTTTTATTGCCGTGTATATATAAACAGGTGCTATAAAGTTTTTTTTTCTCAAGACTTGATAACAGGTTTGCCCTTTTATATGTAAAGTCCTAAATTGATGAGATAACAGTTTTTTGATTGTTAATTCTTGCATATCACATCTGTATCCCTTTAAGGCCATAAGAACTTCAGTTCTGTTGTGCTTGTGCAAGTTGTTTTTGGCTTGAATGTTTCAGGGCATTTGGGAAGTTGTCAAGCAGTATGACATGCTATACTTAATCTAAAACTATGTCGAACTACATTTTCTAATTTGCTTAATCATTTCTTGTGTTTATTTAATTAATTATTATGCACATGCTTTTATATGCCAATATGTTAATTGAGACAAATCATAGATTTCTGTGCATTATATTTTCTAAACTAAATAAATACTGCTATTTATTAGTTTAATATAAATTTAAACTAATAACATTTTTATATAATTAAATATAATTAAATTTACATATAGCACTAAATTTTAATATGTAAATTTACTTAAAATGTATAATTTATTCCTGTGGTGGTAAAGCTACAATTTCAGCATCACTACTCCAGTCTTCAGTGTCACATGATCCTTCAGAAATTATTCTAAAATGCTGATTTTAGTGCCCTCTCCCACACCTACCCCCCAAAAAACCATTGAAATAGAAATATTGTGTGATATTACACATGCCTTTATTGTCAATTTAATGCATCCTTACTGAATAGAAATATTTATGTTTAAATATTTATTTATTTATATATAGTCAGTTTTAAACATCCTATATATATATTATTTAACATTTTTACACTAGTGGATGTGACCCTGGACACCAACACTGCTCATCCTCGTCTCATCCTATCAGAAGACAAGAAGAAGGTGTGGTGTGGTGAAAGGCACCAACAAGTTCCCAACAACCATGAGCGCTTCGACCGTGTGGTCTGTGTCCTGGGCTGCGAGGGATTCACCAGTGGCCGACACTACTGGGAGGTAGAGGTGGATGGAAAGACCGACTGGGACCTGGGAGTGGCGAGTCATTCCTGCAACAGGAAGGGTAAGATCACAGTCAGCCCCAGCAACGGCTACTGGTTTCTTAGCTTGCGGGACAAGAACAACTATGCCTTCAGGACTGAGCCTTCCACTGCCCTACCCCTCAGCCTGAGACCTCAGAAGATAGGGCTGTTTGTGGACTACGAAAAAGGCCAAGTGTCCTTTTATAATGTGAACGTAAAGATGCACATCTACACCTTTATGGACAACTTTTCGGAAACCATTTATCCATTTTTCAGTCCCTGTACCAATAAAACAGGCAAAAATGATGCTCCACTGGTGATCACATCTGTCCTTCTGGACTGAACAGTGAAATTGGAAACGTTTTATGAGCAAACATATGTTGTTTACATTCCTTTTTTTTTGCCTTGTACAGTAAATGATTTATCTGCTGCCACATTGGCACTTCATTTTCACTGATAACATAAAGAGCTTTGATCACGAGGATGACCATACGTCCAGGTTTTAGCTTTGTTTTCCTATTACTGTGCTGTCTACAGTGCTCATACATTATATGTACAATGCCTGCATGCTACTGGTTAAACTACCTTTCAGTCATTACCTTAAGCAAATATGAAAACAATAACAAAACAAAGCCAAATCCCAGACATTTTAGGCAATTTAGAAATCCTGGCCAGGACATGTCCAGGAAAAAAAGGGGCCTTGGTAACTCTACTTTTACTGCTCAAAGTCTTTTTATAGAAACAAATATGCTAATTTACCTCAACGGGAGTTTTTAATTAATCTTCTCTTCAGGATGGAAAGACTAAAATAATACAGCATGTTTCTTAAACAAGAATGCACTGCAATCCACTATAACAACAAATAGCCATTAATCAGGCATTAAAGAGAAAATTAATACTTTAATACAAGATGAATATTAGTAAATTCATGTTGTTTCATGAATTGTTTAATTGCTTCATCCACTGTTGCAGGCCTATACAGTTCATTTGGCCTGTTTTGAAATGTAGCCTAATTCTCACACACTGCACTTTAAAGTTTCTGTAACAATGAGTGTACTTGAACATGATGAAATAAACATTACAGTTTCAGATGGCAAGTTTCTGCAGGTAATTTCTTACTTTATAACATCCCACCCTTTCTCTCTTTTTTATATACCTTAGTATCAAGATTGGGCCCTATTTCCCAACAGTGGAGTGAGACTAAAGTTATACTGCTTACACTTACATTATACCCATTACAACCACCTTGTGTCTGTTAATGACACTGTAATCAACACTAACTGTCTTTGCATTGTTGTTTTTGACACTCTAGGTAACTCCCAAACCAAATCCTAACGGTATTTTCTGTATGTGCATCGTTCGTGTTGCAGCATGTCAAAAAGTAACTGTCGGAGAGAAAATACCCGAGGGCTGACTGAAGACAGCGAGGCTGCTTTTCCTCAACGAGTCGCCAGGTAGCACACCTACTGATTTTATAACAGCACTTTTTTTTGCTAACGTTTCCTAACGCAAACACGTGGTTACATTCGTCTTCGCCATCTATCCAAACGCCCCTTTATGACTTACTGGCATATAAAACTACATAACGCAAACTTCACAGATGTTGACCTGCCAAGAGATGCCACTGCCAGTCTGTTAGACTGATCCATATGGAACATATAAGGGGATAGTCACAACAGCAATATCTCAGTATCTATTGTTCTGAATTTAATAGTCGTTTTACTGTTTAAATTTGTCTGAAAAGCATATAATAGAATACTTAATGGCAGTTTCCATTGTGACAACATGGCCCAATATGCATGTTGTCACAAAAGGTCATAGTGTGTTAAAAAAAAAAAAAAATTCTTTTGGACATCAATGGAGGAAATGTTCTTTTTTTTGCCAAAATTTTAAGGTATGTGTCTATTCAAGAATTTACTTTCAAAAGTGAGAATGAGAATTATTCACTAGTAAAATTGTGACCTCTAGTCCTGTCTCCCTATATGCTTTATTTAATTCATCCACATGCATTTATGATTTTTGATTTTTTTTTTTCACTGTTCAAAAAAGAAAAAAAACAAAACAAAAAGGTATGGAACAGGTAAAACATCTGTGAAAATTCCCTCATTTGAACTTTTTTTAGGGTGTTGTTTTTAAATGTATTTAATCAATCCATTTTGTTTTTCCTTTTCTATGACACCAGTTATTTCTGTTTTAATGTCAGTTATGTTTGATACTATCACTTCTAAAACATGACTAAAACTAACAATACTTGCATCTGAAATTAGTGCAAAAGTAACTTGTGTAGCATCTGTAAATATGTCACTGGAATTCAACAAATAGAAATGTGCATTCAAGGTCTACTATAAGGAAAATGAATAAAATATGAATTGTGGTCAAGACATTAAACAAAAATACTCAAAATATTTAAAATGTAGTAGCAAAAATGCTCTGTGGTGAATTCCTTTATTGTTTTTATTTTTGAATACTTGATTTATATGTTACTGATATTTTGTGCTCAGTTAATATATTCAGTACTGGAAAGTTTAAATATCCCGATATCGTGCTCAACTACTGTCAGGTGCTTATATTTACTGCCTCAGAAGTGTATGTTGTTGAATGTGTAGCTAACGTGAAATATGATTTCATTAAAATAATTTCATTAAAGCTCTGAAAACACTGAACATACAGAAAACACACACACAAAAAAACTCCTAAAATGTGAGCATAGACAGTATATACATATAGACTAAACAATTATTATTTTTTAAATGCAAGCAAAGTCCTTACTAGTTTTACATTTCCTTATTCATTCCCTTGTAGTTGTCATTATTTTCATCTACTTTTTTTTTTATTTTGATTTGATGACTACCAGCTACAGGCCTATGATGATCTTCATAATTAGGATTACTTTAATCAATTGATTCATTAGAAGTGTTTGACATGAATGGCCAGAACACTGGTTTGAAGACATGCCCTCATAAGGTAAAAGAAAAATGCATCAAAATAATTCCACATGGCAAATGCTGCCAAATAATAACAAAGGGAAAAAGATAGTGATGAGAATAATTAGCTATAAAGCACTCCAGGAAGTTCAACAGATGATTAAAGAGAAAAATAACATCATGTGACCTTTAAGTTTCATCATGGCAGAAATCACAGGTGTAACAAGCCAAGCAGGAACGCACAACTGACATAACAAAAAAGGCAGAATGAGAGAGCATGTGTGTGTGATGACTATTACCATATTTAATTGGTAGCGAACATTCCTCACTAATACACTCTAGAATGTGGATCTGTGAGAAGAGTTTTTCCAAACTACCTTTTCAGACCGCAAATCGACTCTGGTCAACAGGTGTGATGCACGCTAAAGTCATGTCACACGAATACTGTGACAGTAATACATGCTGGTCACAACTCCACCCAGCTGTGGAAAAAACCCATAGCTTTAGTAAAAGTCACTACCAGATATTCCTATGTCTTAGAAGTGAATGAAGCAAAGCAGGATCTGAGCAAGACGAGAAGAAGAGAAAAGGGGGAAGGGATGGGGTGATTGTCAGAGAAATGGTCGTAGGCCGTCTGTCAGGTTGAGCTTGAATGTACTGACTCTTGCAGTTTTAGTGAGAGATGGATGGAGAGGTTGATTAAAAAAAAATAAACATTAAGCCAAATGTTCAGCCTCAACCACTCCAACAGCCCAGACAGCATACCTGTCATTCTACACACCTACACTCCTTCTTTCACTCAGTCTTTCTCTTTCTCATTTGTGCTATCATGTGTTTATCTTTCCGCCTGTTTGCTTCTTTTTTTACCTCAGCCTGTTTTACATTTATATATTGTTCTCTCCTCCCATTATCTGGGTCATTTACAGCTAACGCACATGACTGAGGAAAAATAAGCATGTAAAGTTTGCTTTTCGTATCATTCAAGCACTCCACAGGCCTAAGTAGCCTACAGCATGATCATGTTTACTACACATTTCAGCTTAAACGAAACTGCAAAACTGCAGCTATGGTCTTCAGAAACTTGCATGCCAATACGAAACCCCTGGAACTGAGTATTTTCCTAATAGTTTAATTAGCATCATGATGAACTGCTGTTTTGTGTACACTTGAGGTGTTTTTGTTAGCTTAACTGTGGGTTATCAATTGCCTCATAAGGTGTGAAATGCTGGGGGATTAGGCTAGGCCTCTGACATTTCAATGCAACATTGTTAAAGTTTTATTTTCAGAGGAACAAAGAGCGTGCAGTTGCATTTGGCAGCTGAGTCACAAGGAAACTGTCATCGAATGCTCGGTCTAATGAACAACAAACAAATTTGAATTAGTTTCTACACTAAACAAAAAAAAAAGAGCTGTTTCGTCCATATTTAAATGCATATACGCAACATAACAACAAAGGAGAAGCTACACAGACTTTCGATTTTTTTATTTTTACATGATGTAATGGGCAACTTTATCTGTATACAATCGGTGTAAGATTTCTTTCTAGCTCGTTTTTGGTCACATCTTGCCTCGCCTTGCCACATTACCTCTACATTCACTTCGCTGCCACCTTGAAGCGGAATTGTTCAGGGGAGGTGGGGAGACAGAGAGAGAAAACCGGTTGGACAGGTAAGACGCAGAGGCTGGACTGGGTCGGGTTTGTTGTCACCGTTATATTCAGACGCATGCGCATTGTTACCTGTTTCCTCATGAAATGTGTACCTGCGCTCTAATCAGCCACTGAAATTCGATTTGTAGTCCGTCGGGTGAGCAGTTTGGACTATTTACCTGCCACAAACATCACCTCCCACCTTGACAAAGACATCCAGCTGTGTCTTAACCTACCGGGCTGAGTGAATTTCCGAGGAAGACTTCGTCAACTCAGAGTAGCGGAAGACGGCGGAAGGTGTAAGCAGAAGCGGGTGAATGTAGTGGGAAACTCCACGGAAACCTGTACAGGTACAAAACGTTTGGAGTGAGGAGGTGTGCGTATAGAGCGAAGAACTCGGGCTTTGCTTTTCCAAACTGGGGAAACGGCAATTAAAGACACCATCTAAGAAGGACTTTACACTTAATTTCTATTGTGGAGCAGTTTTTCCAAAAGTAGGTCGGTGTTTAAAAGCCTGCCGTTTAATTTTGAGAGGTAGCGGGGAAGGACCTCGGGAATAGACCATGCCACGAGCTTTCCTAGTGAAGAAAACGGGGAATTCACCCGGCAGAAGAAACTGGAGCGATCTACCAGATCATAAACGCGGAGACATTTATATTCCAGGTGAGACGATACAAAAGTAAACACTTTTTAGCTCACAATCCGGATAACGGTACAGATGCATCGAATATCACATTAACACAACAGTTTCCCAGTAAGTCAAGCGGTGTTTAAGTAACAACCCTTTGTAATTTAATAGCGTATTTTATGCTTTTTTTACGTTTTTATGTGTTTTGCGTAGCTTTTTTATTGTACACTATATTTTAAAATGTAGGCTACATACAAAATCTGATAATGTTTTGAGTGATTGAACTAAACATGATCTTATAAAATGAGTTTGTGTGTAAGAGGGCCGTTATTGCTCCTTTAATTGACCTTCAGACCCAACTGTCTTCCTTATAACATGAAACTCATTGCAACACATCACGGTGCCAGTGGCCTACACAAAACGTCTGAAAAGGGGGGAAAAAAAGGTTTAGCTATTTTTCTCGAGAGTAGCTAAGAGAAACGTTCACATTAGACTAATCATTGTAATTACTCTTAGATAATAGTTTGGGTGATATTTATTTACCTGTATTACAAGCGAGTATTCTACTGATAACTGCTGCCATTTAACTGTTTTTGGAGGTAAACAATTGGGCTATCATATTACCGCGGGTCACCTAACGGAAAAGACAACTGTTTATTGTGAGCCCCTTCTTCAGTCTCTACACGGATCATCCTGCTATATTACAGGCGTGATGAGATATTCCTCGTGTCATTTTTAACTGTTCACGGCTAACAGTTAAAGACGAAATGTGTGTAGTAGAAATTTGACATTTTAAAAGAATGCGTTCAGATGTTTTTTGTGTTGTCAGCCTGCGGGTTTTCGTGAAAGTTGAATCCATGTGCATAACAACTTGAAACAGAGACATTTATAGCATTGATTGATGCAGGTATGTCAGGAGGTGGTTGTCCCTGATCCATTCGTTGCCATAACGATTAGCCTACTGGGTTGTTTAATTAGGCTACTAATAAAGCGGTTTTAATCGTTTATTAAGGTTTTAATCGTTGATTCGGAAAGTCTCCCTATCAATCCTAACATGAAAATTTATCTAATTCTTTCTTTCTTTCTAATCAATGCAGCATCCGTTTTAACACATCGTGGTCCTTTAGTTTGTAGTCCGTGATATGGTTTTGGGTTAATGTTTACAGCAGTGAAGGAAATAACGGGCTTCGCCGCGCTATCTCCCTTTTCCCGCTACACCCTTAGCAAACACACACACACACACACACACACACAGACAGCGAGTGTACCTTTCACCTCACTTTTCGATATCAGCTGAACAAACCCGGAGCACAGGCATTGTTATATATTTATCGACGTCGCCTACCCATTTTATGACTCTTGTTTTAACCCACTCGTTCGTTATTTTTAATTGTTTTATTCTACTTCGCCTTGCATGTGACCCAACGAAATCGTTAAGTGAACTTTGAAACATAATAAGTAATAGTATAATAATTTGGAAAATCTACATAAATTACACACTTGCTTCACATTGCTTGAATGACTTTATAGTGTAGGGGAGACCTTTTTTTTTACATTTTCCTTCATAACTCAAAGACTAGCCTACTTGAAATACACTAGGCATCTTTTGATACGAGAAACAGATATAGGTGCACTAATTAATAATGCAACTGATACATTTTCACTAATAAGGACAGAACTATAATATTAAATGAAATGCAAGAAGTCACAGTGTTACAACTGTAACACTGAAAAATAAGTCATGTTAAACCACTGTGCCTCAAATAAAATCCTACAAAGTAGGAACTTTACTGCTGTAGTATCTAATAATGCTACTACAGACACTACTAGGTAACTAGATTTTAATTATTTAAATATATATTTTACTCAAATATGGTACAAGATAAACATATTAACAGAAGAACTCAATGAGATCATGCGGAAATAATATTCATTTTAGTTTTAAAAAGATCTAAAAGCAACACCAATCATTTTAAAATTTTAAGTCTGTTTATTTTCTAACAGAAAACTAGCTATCAATGCTGGAACACAAGGTGCTTAAACTGGGCCCTGTGGCTAGGGAGCAATTGTAACACAGTGTTTGAATATGTATTTAATCTTAATAAAGTCAAATCAAGGCTATTTGTGCTATTTAAGATCAAATCCGTTTGGTTGTCGTTCTTCGTGTTAGTATTTGTAGTGTGACTGTCTGTGAAGGGAGGGGTTGGCGAACATCAGGGCAAAGACAAAAAGAAACAATCACTGCTATGTACTGTTTTTATGTGTAGCTTATGTTAAAAAGTAAAAATAAATGACTAAAATAGAATAAATAACAATATAGCCTATAAGTCATATTTATAAATCATACTGACATTCTTGTCTTTTCAGCACTGAAAAGTTGTCATTTGGTTTTTTATGACAAGAAACCAACTAATTCTACAAGTCTAAATTTAGATTATATGGTCGTTATGAAATATAGATCGTTGCATGTTACCATTAGGCACTGCACACATCAGATATTTGCATTATAATTTGTGCCACACCAGAATCAACAGATTCATTGTTCAGGCTACTAGATTAGCATTTTTGATCATCTGAAATCTCCATGCAACCAATGTTGTCTCTCTCTCTCTCTCTCTCCTGTGACCTAATAATCTCTTCAGTAAATGTGTAAGGTATGATCGAACAACCTCTTAGGAAAGAACATGATAGTTTAGCGGCAGACATTTGCAGATTATCCATCTGATGTATTGTGTTGCATGGAGGTTTGTATAAAGGGAGCTGGAGCCTGTGCCTCTAGCTCAGCTGGTCTGACTGGTAAAGCAGTAACAGGAGTGGTTTGAC
>JAUZSZ010000095.1:4990211-5000546 GCA_034780575.1 Labeobarbus marequensis | reverse complement strand
GCCCGAGCGGAGGCTGCCTACCTCACCCAGCGTGCACGTTTTTTTGGTGAAAATGAAGGGCTTGATGATTACATGGAGGCACGGGAGGGAATGCATTTGAAGAACGTGGATTTCCGTGAGCACATCCTTGCTTTCCCGGACCCGGCCAGACAGCCCTGGTACGCCAGGCGCAAAGTTTTCTGGCTGGCCTCGGCCCTGCTCCTGTCCTGGCCGCTTCGGGTTGTCGCGGAGTATCGCACTGCGAATGTGCACTACCACGTAGAGAAACTGTTTGGCGATGCTGATGATAACAGTAGGTGTGATGTAACTGAGAATGGTGGAGGCACCGAGAATGGAAACGGACCTGGACCTGGGACCGGATCGAGCTATCGTGCCATTTCACGTGTCAATACGGTGGACATGACGGAGCTGGAGTGGCACATTCGCTCTAACCAGCAGATGGTGCCAAGCTACTCTGAGGCCCTGCTGATGGATCCCGGTTCGGGGGGAAACCAAGGTACCAACACTCCTCCAGCCGGGCAAGGGACTAACTCAACAGCAGGTGGCCCGACTCTTCCAGTGGCCTTCGCTTCGGCTTACTTGCTCCAGAACTGTCCTCGTTGTCGGCGTACCACAAGCAGTGCTTCCCTGCCGTCCCGGCTGAGAGGCCCAACTGCAGCCTTGCTAAGTGGAACCATGGCTGGGATGAGAGCAAGTGGATCAGGAGGTGGTCCTGGAGGCCCAGGACGGCTGGTTCTGAGCAGGAGTGGCTTCTCATTGGGGCGGCTCCAGGCTCCTCGGCCATCGTCCCTCTTCCACTCCCGAAGTGTCGGTGGAGGACTTGCGACAAGAGGAGAAGAGGCAAGTGGGGGAGGTGGTTTCTTAGGTTTGGGAGCTAGACAAGATGAAGAGAGCAGAAGAGTGCTGGGGGGAGAGGGTGATGAGGATGAGGAAGTGCCAAATGTGGTGGAAAGAGAAGATGATGATGAAAGAGAAGGGGAGGAAAGGGAGCAACAGGAGGACGCAGAAGAAGAGGAAGCAAGGGAAGGAGATAGGCCTCCTACATATCAGGATGCATTTTTCTTCCCAGTGTTGATTGTGCATGGAGAGGAGAGTTGCCATTCAGGTGAGGACATTTCCTGAAGAACCCCCTTCAAAAAGTGCATTGAGGTGGCAGGAAAAAAGAGATGATTAGAAAAGTCATGGCCAAATAGAATGTAAAGGAAGTAATTTGTCAATTTAGCTCCACTCCCCTTGGTAACAGTTGCTAATTCAGACACACTTTACAGAATGTACCATAGGAATGAACCATAGACATATACATAAACAGTGAGTTTTTACATTTTATGCACGCATATGATTGAGTACAAAAAAGGTGAAAACCAATACGAATGCTGACCACAGAAAACTGAAAAGAGACAACTAATTTTTAAGAGATGAATCAATACATATTTGGTTAAAAATCAGAAAATTAAAAATACAGCTTGTATCAACTCTAGATACCTCATGCCACTATTATAAGTGACCTGGCAACAATGTTTTACCATAATATCTATAAAATTGCATTTAAAAGTATCCAATCTCTCAGATCCACCATAGACTTCCATTAAAAGCTTGTCTGAGAAAACAATGAATGGCAACAGTTGTTAAGTGGTATTAGTCAGTAAGTTTTTAAGGCAGCACTTAGAGAATGGTCAGTTCAGTTTAAGACTAAAGCATAAATTGACCAAACAATGATTAATGTTAATATAAACATATCTATGCAATAAAGAAATAGCAAGAGACTGTTTGTAAAAAAAAAAATTTAAGGGGATGTGCAACAAAAGAAGAAATGAATGGCACCTCCTCTGGTCATGGAGCAAAATGCGCCAAAAGACATGCTATTGAAAGACAAGACCATTGGAAAGTCTTCCAAAGACCATGAAGAGAGCAGAACTGTTCAGTTAATCAAGAGGAATGTTATTAGTCTATACACATAGCCAACATATAGCTGTGTCCCACAAGTCAAAAAAAAGTTTTGTTTTGTTTAAAGAAAAGAAAAAAGAGAAGAACATCATAAACTTGCACAAAATGTTGGGCTTCAACTTCTTGAGACATTTCATTGTAACTATTTGTTTAATTGTTATTTTTTCTTTCAAAATTCCCCTCACTGCATCTGTTTTTATGAAACAGATCTTTGATAAAACTCATGGATTCCATTAATATTGCAAGGGATATAATCATATTAAGCTATTTTCTTGCAGCTTCATTGAGAGTATTTTCTTTCTGCAGGCGTGCAAGTCCCAGTAACGCCTTTGGTTCGCTTATCAGAAAACTAGTAAAAGTATATGGAAATGTTTCCTCAGCTGAAAGTACAGCACTAAATCTTGCTTTTGTGAGGTGCTGTAATCACATTGTGTTCACTTTATTTTATATTTATTGTTTGTTAGTCAATAATTGTTTATTTGTACATCTTATCACCAGTTTGCCTCATGAAGAGCTTGACACAGAAGAGCACCTCACAGACATAAATAATGGTACAGCATGTTGCCCTCCATCATAGCCTCTGTGCTCGTCTTTGATTGGCTGAAATGTCATGTGAATAAATAGGCCAGTCTTAGATGAGACTGCTTAGTGTGCCAAGATACATCCATCTCCTGGTAACTGTGGATCCTCGTGAGACGTCTTAGTAGTAAGTTCATTGCAGCATACACATGTGAATGTTTAATAATTGGAAAATGTGTACAAACACAAATCTTCCTACTTGTGTTATGCTGTCAAGCTTCAAATATAATCTGCAAATACACATTGAAAGCCGAAATGCACACGCTTAGTCCTACCATAAGCCTGCAGCATGCAGACATGCTCTCTCATTTATCCTTTAGAAGGTCACATAGATGTTGCAACTGTACTGCAAAAAATTTTAAAAACACCTTTGATCAAGAAAATGTTCTTGCAATACTGTCAAAATGTTCTGTCACAACGTGAATGTTGATCTAACAGTGATGTGGTGTCTATTTAAATCACAATGAGAATGTAAAGTATGTCATCCGTATTTGACTGTGCAGTGTGTTTCATCCATTCGCCTCTTGTTGATACCCAGATGGTGGAAACCTGGATTCCCAGGATACTTGAATTTCTAGAAATCGGAATTGTTCGATTGGATGCACAACTGTCTTCCTTAGATCTTAGATGGATGATGAGAGGGTTTTTTTATTTACTTTTAAGTTGCAGAAGGTTCAGGCACTCTTAAGATAAACTGTCTGTAGGTTCGTCGTGTGTGTGTGTTTTTTTTTTTCAACTACCCTTTTGAGACTTACATAAGAACCCTTTAATATTTAATGGTAGCATCAAAATAAAAAAGCAATACTTTCCTTTTTCTGACAATGCCATTTCAGATGTAGCTAAATTCACTGAGATGTTTGCAGGATACAGAATGTTTCATTTGTTCTGTTTAAATAAACAGGAGCTTTATATTTGTCCCCTCCATGAAATTGCTATGTTGTTAGCGAGCAAAATATTGCTGTTATGCCTCAAACAGGTTTGATGTTTAAATTATGTTTTACTGTGATTTGGCTTGAAGTTATGAAAGGAGATATGTAAGGTTGTTTAAGTGTGTGTGTGTGTGTGTTGGAGGGCAGACTGAAAATAAGTATCATCACAACTGATGATCATGATAAACGTAATACTAAACGTAAATCTTATTTGTGCTTTGATATGATCCAGTCATCATTTTGTAAATTTAACTGCTTTAGTAATGTGTTGTGTAAAAATGTCTGTTGAAACAATGAAAAATTGAATTTTTGTAATTCATCACGCTGCAACTGGAAGGTCAAGACAAAATTTGTAATGTTAATATGCTGTCCATACGTGTAAAGGGTTTATCTTACATTTTTAAAGTTTTTAATTTCTAAACAGCCTTTGTGTGTAGAGCTGTTTCCTTATGTCACTGATTAATTTTCTTGTTTTATAAGTCTAAGCTCCCTTTAGGTCAAGTATTACTTCATAAAAACGTATTAAAGTTTATGGAGGTCAACATACCTGTCCTGGAACAACAGCAATGGTGAAGCCGAATCCACGCCATAGATCAACCAATCCGAATGAAGACCTTTAGACACACAGGTTGTATTGCATGTTTCTTAATAGCTCGGTTTTAAATTTACTTGTAAGAACTTTTCTAGTCTACTTCTATTTACAGTCAAAATGGTAAACAATTTTAAATTCAATCTTGTTATGAAAATATCTCTCTCCGTCTCAGTCTGTCCCTGCCTCTCTTAATCCTGTCGTATTTAATTTGAGGTGAAGTAGATTTAAGCCACTCGTTAGAGAAAATCACCCGAAAATTTAAATTGTCATTGATTGCTCACACTTTTGTTATTAAAAACCTGAATGAGTTTCTTCTGTTGAACACACAGACACACAAGATAGTTTTGAAGAACGCGAGTGACTAAACAGTTTATGGTAGCCATTGATTTGTATAGCATTTTTTTTTTTTTTTTTACCACCAGCAAGTGGTTCTTCAAAACACTTTATTCAAAATATCTTGTGTTCAGCAGAAGAAAGAAATGTTATTATTGCCTTTATTGTATTTTAGATTTTTAAAAATACAGTCTTGGTCAGCATAAGATACATCTTTCAAAGACATCAAAAAAAATCCATGGTTTAAACCCCATGTATTAGTATATCCCTTCATTCCTCAGTTCACTTCCAGTCAACACCCCCGCCTCCCCGAGACAGACCCGAAAACTTAGCAAGCAGCTTTAAAGAAAGAGTACCATTATAATGGGCATGATTAGAATCGTCAGAAAGCAAAGTATGAGAGAGAGAGTACAATGTAAAAAGTAATTTATATAATTTTCAAGTATATAAATAAAGTTTTATTAAGAGAAAACATGCAGTCCACTTATAACTGTACAAGCTTTCCTGCACTTTTTTTTTTAATTATTATTATTATTATTAATTATACATGTCATATAACAGAAGAATGAAATTCCTGGGTATAAAATCCCATACACTTTAAATTAAAAATATCTCAATTCATCATGCACCTGTAATATATAGACATACTGTGAGACCATAAGCACTTGGTTGACAAATTTAATTGCTTTAAAATGTTCACAGCCATAAACTCTGACATAGCAGGTTATACAACAGATTTAGTATTCATAAAAATGTCAGCGCATAATCCATTACCAACAGTTTTAAAACAATAGTAGTAAGTTAAATGAAAACGTACAAAAAGTTGCACAAAACGAGGAGGTGAACTGATTCGATGATGAAGCATTTAGTGGACACTGGACCTGGACACTGTGTTGTGGGATGGGTGGAAGGACACTGCGTTTTTGAGGACTTTAGTGCTGTGGACAGCACATCAGATTTGGCACTTCGCCTGTGGAAAGCAGATACCATCACAGGCCAAATTATGGATTTATGTCCCTGTCATCCCAAACACACACACACTCCTACCTCCTGTGGCTGTGTGCAGGAAAAAGCCATTAAAAAATGACATCTCTACTGGGCACAAGATTAATAACCAAACACTCTCGGAAAGACTCTCTCAAGCAGTTTTGCTCATGTTAAGGACGCCAAGGACTATGAGTAGGAGAAATGTGAAATTAGGGGGAAGAAAAAAACACTTATGGGACATTCCTGGCCCATAAAATAGGCACAGGAGCACCGCCTAATGGGATTTATGGAGTAATTCATATAAACAGACAGCAGAGGGCGAAAATGTTGTACATTGACAAAGAGCAGGCTTTTCTTAAAAGTTAAAGTACAGTGGTTAACTTGGTTTGACTCGAGGTCAATTAGATTCAATTTAATGCTTGTTATTCTACAAAAGTCTTTGAACTGACATTGTGTAAAAATATAAAGCCTTTTTTGAAGATTAGAGTATGAACCTCCTCAAGTTTATTTTTTGATATCGTCTTGCTGCTTGTGAAAACACTGACAATTTTGTCAGATTTGAGCTCTTTACATAAAGCTGTGTCTCAATCAGTTCAGGTCACCACCAATCTGGCAACCGCACACTGTCACCTGCCAGGTCTGTGCTGCCAGCCACAGATCAGTAACCATGGCAACTAACCCTTGGCAATGCTAGTGAACAAAATCAAGACCGTATACTGGTGCTGCCAAAATCCTCTAGGCTCAGCTCACCAGCTGCTAGTCAGGAGTGCGACTGTCAATGCGAGCGTATGTATGTATGTATGTATGCATGTATGTATGTATGTGTGAGTGAGTGCGTTCAAGCGGCACGTAGACTGCTTTAGTGTGGAGAGACATAGATTAGCTGTCTCTCTGTTCACTAAGAACGTCCTGGGCGGTTGAAGAAGGGCTCTGTTTCAGAAGGGGTCGCTGATGGGTTCTCTCCTTCTGACTGGATTTCTGACCCTTTGTTACGCTGGAGCAGGACCAGAAATGCTATGATCAACCAAAAGAAGAAATTCACCCATACTGCTGTCTGAGAGAGAGAGAGAGAAATAAAAGTTACTTAAAAATGATGTTGGGGAGAAAAAAAATATACGTGTGTGTGTGTGTAATTATAATTATAATTTATTTTATTTATTTATTTTTTTTAAATCGCCATGCCTTAAATTTCACTCAAATTTAAAAAAAATGTTGATGATGATGTTGGGGGAAAACAAAAATAATAATAATAATAATAAAATCATTTTATGATATTGTATGATCTTATTTTTTTTTTAATTGCCATGCCTCAAATTATATGCAAATTTCAAAAATAAATAATTTTAAAAACAAAGAAATAAAAAAAAATTATTTGCAGGCCACTGTATTTAAATACATTGCATAATAATACAATAAATAAATAAATCTCATGATATGGTATGATCTTTTTTTAATGCTCATGGCTCAAATTACGTTCAAATTAAATACATTGCATAATAATTCCAACAATAAAAAAAATATTTCATGATATGGTATGATCTTTTAGCTTTTTGACCTGTAGTGCATAAAATATTAAAAATCTAGTTGCCAACAACATTTCTCATTTTCATTTAGTTTAACGATGTACTAAAATAACTAAAACTGAAATAAAATTAATAAAACCCATTTAAGATAGGTAAAATATAAGACATATTTTACAAAAAAAAACAGCCAATACAAACACTAAATTACTAAAACTTTAAATTTAAAACCAAAACCGAAAATACAAAAATAAGAACTAATTCAATATATATATAAAATGCTATTATAGTATCTCAATGTGTTTGTGATCAAGGTTTGTAGTGACAGTACCTCTGCACTGTGCAGTCTGGTGTAGAACTGGCTCCCATTTATAGGGCTCATCCAAGGCTTATTTTGTGCTTCTTCACACCTGCAAATGCACAAAACAGTGTATACACACTCACGAGTCCTACAAGTCATTTATGGTTGTTATCATGGTCTACTGTCTGCCTACATACTGTCTACATACATACTGTCAGACTCACCTGGTTATATTGCTCACTGTTTTAAGCACTGAGTCACACAGTCTGTCTCGGCCGATTTTAAGGATACATCCAGTCACCAAGAGGAAGAAGAGGAAGACTCCAGACAAGCCAAGAGTAATATTCATCCATAATTTCTCTCTGATATCAGACAGAGAAAATATTGCCCAATGTTTGCATTACATTTTAGAAAAAAAAAAAATTGTTTAAAATTACTACATTTTATCTTACTGTATTTAAATATCTTTCTGAGTACTCCTAGAAACTTAGTTTATTCGTTTTAGTGAAAAACACTAATTCATCCGTTCATGTGAACAAGGTTTTAAACTCTGACAGTACAAGGACTGCTGTAACATCTCTTCCTGAATTCAAAGTTTTTTTCCCTACATTTAATAACAGTGCATTGAGGGGATTGTGATCATTTTGTTTAGATTATACACTGTAAAGTATTAACAGCTTGCATTTATTTGATTAAACTACAGTCAAAACAGCAATACTGTGAAATATTAATTCATTTTGAAATGTTTTCTAATTTAATATATTTTATATTTTGATTTCCTTCAGAAATCATTCTAATGTGCTGATTTGGTGTTTAAAATTTTTTCTTATTTATATAAAATCTACTTAATATTTTTGGTGTTTCAGGATTCTTTGAAGAACAGAAAGTTCAAAACAACAGCAGAAAAATAATTTAATTTGAAATAGATTTTTTTGTAACAATATTTTAGTTGTTTCCCGTTTAAATCGATCCATTTAATGTATCCTTACTTAAATAGAAGTATGCATTTCTATTAAAAAAAAAAATCTTACTGACCACAATGTCACATATCTAAATACTAACAACTTTTTTATGAGTTTGCATCATATCCGTTTAGAGTTCCTCCTGCAATCCATTCATGCTGGAGTATGGCACAACAGGAAACAGAAACCAAGGTACCTTCAGATAACCTCTGCTCTCATTCCTGAACCAAACTCGCTAGCACATGATTTACTGCATTCCTGGACATACCGTTTTACCTCTCTGTCAACAAAGGCAATGTAGATCCAATAGAGAGTGAGTGAAAAGCAGAAGATGGCCACACACACGGAGATGGCTGACACAAAGTAACAAAGGGAAGGAGCACTGGATGAAAGCACACCGGTGGATGAGGAGTTCAGGCGCACTGAACCATACAGCATACACTTCCCATCAAAACTGCCCTGTTTAAATGAAAAAAGAAAGAGAAAACTCTGGTCATAAGAAGATGCATCCAAAGTCAACACTTTTCATAAACAGAGTTAAAAGACAAAAAAGAGCTGTTCAAATGTTTTATTCATTTAAGTCCATCAATTTAATAAATGAATAATAAATTTATTATCAACTTAATAAATTGTCAAATTATGATTTTAAATTTTGGATATGGTTGGCTAATAGTTGTTTCAATACCTCAACGTCAAAAAAAAAAAAAAAAGGTGGAAAACAGACATTTGTGCGTTTCAAAATAAATCCTTTTATGTTTAATGTTTATGTTTATCAAACATATCTAAAAAACATGGGATTTGTGCCTCTAATGCTTTGAAAAAAAGTACATTAAAATATACCTTGTTAGTGAAACGTGCCTGTACTACATAAAGACTATCATTGTTAGTGGACAATACTGTACTGCTTTTTGTTTTTCACTCCTTCATTCTTTTCCTTGTGCTAGTAGAATGAAACCTGACCAAGGCGACTTCAAACACTCTAATTTTACTCACTCTTTTTCAGCTCATCTGACTTTAACAAACCAGTTACTCTTCTAAGCTGGTCACATGACAGAAAAAAAGTGGAGAGAGTGACAGAAGTGGAAGCTTTAGGTGGTTGCTTCTCCTGTCACGCTTTCAGTTTCTCTTCACTTCCGGGTTTTATTATTTTTTTAAACGTATTAGTTCTTCTGCATGGATAAATACACTCGACACTTTTAAAACATTTTTAAAAACATCACTAGTCTTCTTCAGTCACATGACTATGACGATTTTGAGGGCAACTCGTGAGAGTGCAAGCACAGAACACCTCCAGAGATAGAAGTTATTCATTTACACGTCGATATTGCTAGGGAAAACACCTAAACACATTTCCAGCAAGGAACTGCATTAAACAAGCTTTCAGCTAACATTATTAAAGTTTGAAACATGCATTTTGCCGTGTTTCCGAGCGCAAAGCACCGTGTAACACAAAGGTGAAGTCTGTTATAGTTTTCTATGTGAAATAACAAAGAGCAGATACCTGTGAGATTGTAACAGAGGCGGCTGTGATGATCCCGCAGATAAAACAGCTGGCGTACAACAGCAGCTCCAGCAGCAGAGGCCACGGAAGCGCCATAGTAGCGTACGCGCTCCACAGCTCTGCTCCGTCTTTAACCAGAAGCCGCGGCGCTCAAAACGCATCATGAGTTAACGACAATCATGTGATCGCACAAAACCATGAAGTGAACCACATTCCCTTGCATTTTCTCAAGTATAGCATCAAAATAAGTCACATTTATGATAATAACCATACCGCCTTATTTTAGTAAATACATAAAGGTTTTATTGTTCGGAGTGTCTATTTACACTAAGTGCAAATAGCCCGTCTTGTTGGCAAAGGCTAACTCCGCCCACTAACGTGTGAGTGAGTTACTCAACACTAATAAAAGATAACAGTTCAGCAGCAGCTACAGTGGCGCAGGTAAGACAAATGCTTTTCAACGCGAGCGACCCGAGTTCGAGCCAGCCTCTTGCCGAACTTTTTTTTTTTTTTTTAAATCTCATATTGCATCAAAAAGGTATTTTTTAAATAAAAATGAAGGAAAAATCAAAAAGTTGAAAATAAGTGTATTGGGTAGAGTTAGGGTAGATGTAGGGATGGCTTTATTGTCCCAATAAGGTGGAATGCATTTAATAATTTGAATTAATATTATAATTTACACTCAAT
>JAUZSZ010000095.1:4919856-4930373 GCA_034780575.1 Labeobarbus marequensis | reverse complement strand
GGGAGGACTTGGTTTTATGCATCGTTTGTTGACTGGATGGAGGCTGAATGCAAGATTGCTGTTAATTGTAAGAAAGGTGAAGAGTTTAGGCAGACTAAATGATTGGAGAAGTTCAGCATACATTACCAGAGAGACAGAGAGAAGTCTAACGTTTCACTATAAAATTAAGACATTTTGTTAAAAAAAATTATTTATAATAATCATTATAAAAAAATATTATTAAAAAAAGAGAGAGAAACAAGCATGGATGAATCGTTCACAATAAGATCAATAACAGGCATTTAGAAAATAGATTTTCTAAATATAGAAAATAGAAAAAGAAAACAGAATAACAATGAAAGAAATAATGACAACATCAAGAATATAAAACGTTCCTTCATATATTCATATAAACAGTTTTAAATGTTCATGTCCACTCTGTCAACTGTCAAATTCATAAATTGATTTACAAAAAAAAAATAATAATAATAATAAAGAATTAGTTTTGAACAACTGATACCCACTTTTACTACATACACCCTCACAAGGACTTTGATGGGTGCATTTTTGGGAATCCCACTAGTGATCTGACAGTCTGCATCCTCGTCTTCGGGAGCAATGGGGTATATCAGAAACGATCCCTGCAATGAAGCACAGCTCTGCTTTAACCCTCTAATCCTAGACTTTTTTCATGCATGCTGTCACAGTGTTGATCCAGTGCATGAGAACTTGCCAAAACGCACATCTCACCTTATATTTACCCATATATCTGGTACTTGCATCTTCCTCTTCATCTTCCAGGCTGGATTTGCCTTTGTAGACAGGAAATATGTGCAACCAGTCCATGAACTGCCTGAATTCATTTTCAAGCTCAGACTTGTAAAGCTGGGAATGAAGTAAATAAAAAAGGAGGAAAAAAGAAAAAGGACAGAAAATGTATATTGCAAATAATGGAAATAGTTTTAGATGGCCGAAGAGCAGAAATAAAGCACTGTATTGAAATAAATAAAAGGATTGCAGCTTGAAGAACATGGCAAACCTGTAAGGTGGCAATTTTCTTCCTCTTTGGAGCAGGTGGCTCTATTTCAATCACAGCCTCATCATCTTCTGCCTCTAGTGCTGACAGGCTCAGTGGTGCTCCATCTGCAGAATGAGACATTACACTGATGCTTTGAAATGCATTCAGTCTTAAGCATCCTAAAGCAGATGATGTGGTCACTTTGGTCACACTAAAATGTGTGAATGTCATCACACAAGACAGCTCAAACCAAGTGGCATCCACAAACAAATTACGCTTGACCTCTCAGAAGTAATTTCACTTTCGATCAGCACATAGCTGATTTTTAGTGCATGTATGAAGTAATTTACCTTCAGATTCACACAGGTGTTCTAAGCAGAAGATGTGTTCACATTTAGGTTACACTAAAAATATCTGAATGTCATCACACAAGAAAGTTCAAAACAAGTGGTATCCACAAATAAATTGCAATAGACCTTTTCTCAGAAGTACTTTCACTTTCAATCCGCCCATAGTTGATTTTTAGTGCATGTCTGAAGTAATTCACACAGCAGAGTAACCACAAGTTCATGTCTTGTTCAACTACTTTTGGTATTTTGTTATGTAATGCATTTGATAATCAATTTTTAAGTGCCCAAATATGTTTTGAGGCTTCTGTCTAACTGGTTTTGTTCAGATGTCTGAATTTGTTGTTGTGCTATTCCAAATGATACAAGTGATGTAAGTCTTTATGAATGGGTCATTGATTTATTCACTCAACCAATTTGTTCGCTGTTTTATGATAGAGTAACAGTTAAATCATGCTTGCGTTTATAATACCTCCATCGTGTCCATCTTCCAAGTCATCCTCTTTCTCCTCCTGAAGAAGAGATGGAAACAAATCTTTTACATGTTGAGGAAATCAATAAGGCACCATCTATTATCAAAACAAGTTATCACCTGTTTTTCGAGTTCAGCCAGTGATGCATAATATTTAGACCACCAATCAAGCTCCTCCTTTTCTGGTGGCTCCTCCTCTAACTCCTCTTCTTTTTTAATCACCTTTTTGATTGGAGACTGAAAATGCAAAATTAAATTAAAATTTAAATTCATTTACTCACCCTCCTGTCATTTCAAACCTTTAATTTGTGAACATGAACACAGATTTTTAAAAGCCAAATGCACAAACTCATGATTGAAAGCATCCCATTTGGATATCAGCAGGGGTCTTGGCTATGCAGTGGCTGCCCAATTAATCAGAGTGATCTAACAGCAGGAGCTCAAACTGCCACAGGAACACACTTCACTGCATTCAACAAACCAGCAGATTCACACCATAATCAACAGGATAATGGGTGCAAAGGGCTTCACATTTAATAACTGCAGACTGTGGATGGTTAAAAACATGTGCGCTAAGTAATCATTAGGAGCTATTTCAAACATCCCAAAGCAGCCAACTAACGTCATTTCACCCAGACTGGATACCCCATGACCACATGGCAGCTGTCTGAATAAAAGTGTTTGCAAAACCTCTGAAAAGTGGTGGAAGATGGCGGATATATATTTTTTAACCGTTTCACGCATATGGTGAGTAGCAATTTGAGGAACATTAAAGAAAGTGTTCATTCTTATGGACTGAAAAATAAAAACAGTGGAACTTACCGTGACTAACTTAAGAGGGTTAACAGGAATTCTGCTATGCTTCAAAGGAAGTCCTCCCAAATCCATGGTGATCACTGTGGTTAGAGGAGTGGTCTTCTGGGGAGGCTTTTTCTCTAAAATTGTGAGCGAATGTTTAGGAATTTTCTATATTAAAATATATTTATTTATTCATTTATTATTAAATTTTATTTGACATGGACATCACAATTACATTGGACAAACCATATGCATTTGCTTAAATGTTTTAGCACACATGGCTCTTATGCTCACCAATGTTGTTTGGCCAAGAATAAACTAAAAACAGTAATATTGTGAAATATTATTACAATTTAATTGCTTTCTATTTTAATATATTTTAAAACAATTTATTCTTGTGATGACAGCTAATTTTATTACATTTATAGTTTATTAAATTACTAGTGTTCTATTTTTTTTTTTGAGCATATAATTATCTCAAAGGTAATCTATATGTAAAAAAAGTGTAAATGTCCTTGCTCAATTAAATATCAACTGTCAGCAATAAACTAAAAAATATATAGCCAAATACTGGCCAATAGCCATGCAAATTAAAGCAATCATTGCCTTGTGCATGAAAAAAAAAATGAATTGAAGGAACCCGAACAATATTAAAGAGCAAGATTTCATATAGAAATCTTGCTCTTTAATATGTCTTTATGCCCATTGCTAAATTTTCCCTCCAAACTCTCCATGAACCGTGAGTAAAGAAGGTGAGGTAACTTTCCGCTTGTTTTTGAGCTATTGGAGACCTACACAGGCCCCCATATCCCTTGTCTCATTCTCCTGCCTGCTTTATTGACGGATGTCCTGCGCAGGCGTTTCATCCCCGTCTCTGGCTCTGTGTGTGTGTGTGTGTGTGTAATTGTGTGTCTCTCACAGGAAGCCTTAAGGGGGGGCAGGCTGTGGAGCGGAGGGGGTGTTCCATAGTTCCTGCACATCTGCAGGCTGCATTTCTCTAGGTGTTGCTCAGTTGTTTTTCGGTCGTGAGAGAGGGATATCACCCATATCACTTTTTTAAAACTCTATTGTTTCCTTCTGCTCATTGCCCATAACAAGCTTCCAGAAGCACACACACACACACACACACACACACACACACACTCTCTCTCCTGTCACAGGAAGCCAGACAGAGGTTTCCAGCAACCCTTGAGAGAGGCAGGTGAGGTCTAATTTGGCTGTACCTGCTGACCTGACTGCTTTGCTTATCTTTGGTCTGAACTAAGGTCATGCCCTTTGTTTAGACCATGTTTACTGACAAATGTAGTGGATAAAATGGATTTTGGATAGTTGATATATAAATATATGAATTTATTATAATATTTTGTCATTAATCCTGTAATTAATTACTATAATTATTTAATTAATTACTAAAATGATTAAAATAATGATAATAATTTTTTTCTGATATTATTATATTTCCAGATCCCTCATTTACAGGAGTATTACTTTAATTTAGCAAGGATGCATTAATTTGAATAAAAAGTGTCTGTAAAAACATTTACATTGTTACAAAATTGTTGAAATAAATACTGTTCCTTGAATTTCTATTCACCAAAGCATCTTGATGGAAAAAAAAATTCCACAAAAATATTAAGCATTAGCAGTTTTTGACTGTGATTTGAGCAGCAACTCAGCATATCAGAATGATTTCTGAAGGATCATGTGACACTGAAGACTGGAGTAATGACATGAAAATTCAGCTTTGCATCACAGAATTTTTAAAAAATGGTAACAATATATACTGTAACAATATATACACTATACTGTGTACTTCACAATATATACTGTACATATACACATTATAAACTTAGCTGAGACTATGGTTTTAAGTTTGCCAGATTCATTTTAAAAATGCAGCATTAGATTGCACACAGTTCCACCCAATCTTATATTTATTTGCCTTGTCATCGGTCTCACTCCTCAAAGACAAGCTTGTCAGAAGAATTCTTATGGCAAAGTTGATGTATTTGCACAAACTTCCTCTGAGACAGTTTCCCTTGTCCTGGACAGAGACTGGGTTGTGCACATTTGCTTTGGTTAGCTGAACTCCTGGACATTGTTGACAGGACATCTGACCCCTTGGCCAATGCTCATAAGCCCACGCAGGCCAACACAGCCTACACACTCTAACACACAAACCTACATTCCCTGAATTCTTCATTTCCACACAAACATTTGCAAAACACACGCAACATGCATCAAAAAGCACTCTACCCACTTTCCTGTCATCATTAAACACAAAAGAGCTGTAATACACAACTATAAATACTGACACACGGGGGCCTGGAGCCTTTTCCCGCTGAGCTTCCAGCGCGTGGGCAGCATAGGGGGATTCAGCTTTGTGGTTTTTTTCCCCTGATCAGAGACCATCTAGATCCGGATCTAGGTTATTATAAGAAACCCCACAAAACTGATCCAGGAGTAGTGTAAAAAGGCAGCTTCTACTAACACAGGAAATAAACACCCTGACTGAATGAGACTTCCTGCACAGCGTTATAAAGGATACTCTCTCTTAGGTCAGACTGGTCAGTTTTTCGGAGACACGTTTGGGTGAGGGAGGTTAGACCGTGTGTGTGTGCGGCTGGGATCAGAAGAGAGGGGCTGTAAGAACAGGGCGGCATGTGTTCTCGTCCCTGCTGGTCGGGGTGAGTTTTCCATTAAATCGTTTTTATGCATTTTTAGAGTGTATAGATGTTTTCTTGCAGACAAATAGTTTTACTTTTAACATATAAATTCACACATCCATTTAATTCCTCAAAAATGTGATGCTTTTTTATTGTTATGGGCAAACCACATGCAAAATGTGTCTTTGATGGTCCTTACTGAGCTAAAAAGGTGTTATGAATGAAGTTTCATCTTTTTTATGGAAGGAGGACGTTTTCAGGCAAAATGCGATGAATGAATGACAATGTGGTCACACTTCCACTGTTCTCAAAACTTGCTGTTATATTTTTTACATTGAATTATTACAATGCATTTGCTAAAATGTGGTCTGGAATTTTGTGATTTTATGAAAAATAATTTTTATAAAGCTTTACTGTTCCCATTAGACATTTCGCTACTAAGTGGACTATTGCAATAGTCAGTGCATCACAATTTTATTTCAGGTTTGCAGAATGGCTCTGACAACTGCAGATGTGAAGCTGTTGTATCAATGCCGTTGCTTATAAAATAGCATTTTATTTTACAGATGTTTTACTTAATGCATGTGAATTACAATTTTATTTTCTTTGTTTGTTTGATGGCAGGTACGAGTAGGGAGCTGGCCTCCCCAAATAGACGCTTCTGAATCTCATTTCGTCATCTTTGTCAGGTGTTGTTTTCTGTCAACATATTTTCTGATAAAGCTTTACAGGACATAGCTGATATGACTAGACTGTTATTTAAATCAACTTTAATTACAATTTTGGTTTATATTTGCAACATTTGATGAATATACTAATTAAATTCTAACATTATTTATACATATCAATAAATATTAGTTGATTTTAAAAGTCTTGGCTTATTAACACTGTAAAAATTAGCTACATATTAAATTATAATATTATTTATAAAAATCAATGCTTACAACATTTTATTCCTATAATATTCTTGCTAACTGCATTTTTATTATCTGAACAGCATAATTATTAGTTAAAACGATGTTTACATCCTTTATCAAACAGAAACATTAATGCAAATGGAAGAGGGATACCGAAGCTCCTCCGAGCACAGCCATGTGATGGAGATTAAGGAGTTCACCCGTCACTCCAACGACGTGTTGCTGAACTTAAATGAACTGCGGCATCGGGACATCCTTACAGATACCACGCTGCTTGTGGGCACCGCCAGGCTGCGCGCCCACTGCGCCGTGCTCATCGCATGCAGGTTGGTCAACAGGGAGTACCATGATGTACAGTCATTCACTTTCTCCCACCCTCCCTCACTTCCTCTTTCCTGCCCCCCTCGGTCTGTTTTCCTGTTTGTGCCAAGATTTGTCTTTGTCTGAAGACATTAGCTCACGCCTGCATGAGATCATATTCCGCCTGCGGCACATCTTTTGTCTCACAAGTGTATTGTATCAAAGTAAATGCATTTTTTTGTAGTCAGTTGAAACTTTGTTTCTTTGTTTGTCTTATTAAGATCTTTCACCGTTTCTACATTCAAATTTTTTTTATTAATCCACACTGCAAAAAAGGCTTATCTTACTTAGTATTTTTGTCTTGTTTCTATAGTCAAAATATCTAAAAATTCTTAAATTAAGATGCATTTATAAGCAAAGTGACTTATTTAGTCTTGTTTCCAGGGGAAAAACTAAGTTATATGCATTTTGCTTAAAATAAGTAAAATTATTTGCCAGTGAGGTTAGTAAAATATTTTTAACAAGTGCAAGTGCAAAATGCACTTAGTTTAGTTTTTTTCCCCTGAAAACAAGACTAAATATCTTACGTCATTTTGCTTATCTAGTAAACAAATGCAACTTAATTTAAGATTTTTTTTTATATTTGACTAGAAACAAGACAAAAATAGGCCTACTATGTAAGATAAGCCTTTTTTGCAGTGCATGCTTTGTTACCTTTTCTTGCACTTAAATAAACGTGTTTTCCACAGTGGATTCTTCTACACTCTCTTCTCTCGTCGAGCGGCCGGTGCTGGGGGTGAGCGGGGGTTTTCTCTCACTCTGCCGGAGGGGCTGGACGCAGGCAGCGTGTCCCTGCTGCTGGACTTCATGTACACCTCCTGCCTCCCTCTCACGCCCCGGACAGTATCCGGAGTGCTCGCCGCTGCCACCTATCTGCAGATGGAGCATGTCGCTGACACCTGCCGAGCATTTATTCACAGGTGAGAATGAAGACCATAGCAGAGGAGGTAACAGAACACTGCAGTCGAAACTATTTCTGGCGACACCAAAGACAATGATGCTACAAATTTGATTAGAGCTCAAACGTTATGCAAATAAGCAGCAATGTGACGCAGAAACTACCCAGCTAACAAAAATATGTTATTATGGGAACGTTTTGCATTAAGTAAGAATGGCTTTCAGAATGTTATCTGGACGTTCAAAAAGTACAGTTTTTAAATGTTTAGAGAACGTTAGAAGGAACATTATGGGAATGTTCCATTTTATCGTTTCGCAAACATGATGGAAACGTTGCTTTTTTAATGATCTCTGAACTGCCTGAAAGTTATAAGTTGTAAGATTTTAAAACAAGTCCAACTAAAATATTTCAGCAAAACATCCATAAACCTATGAATAAATGTTTCTGTGCAAAAAATTTTGAGAATGTTATTAAAGACCAGATAACTCTGAACAAGCGTTCTATTAATGTTACTGGAAGAATGTTTGTTCAGAACTTTGAGAGAACCTTGCCAGAAAACATTCCCTGTTATTTCTTAGAAAAAGGCACAAAGCTGTCACAGAGGCAGTAACCTAAGGTACAGAAGATAAAAGGCACATCTTTGTATTTTATGTAGCCCTAAATGGTACATATTAGTACTTTAAAATAAAATAGCACCTAAAGTGTCAGAAGAGCCAACTTCGGAAAACAGTTTTTCCTTCTTTCTGTACAAACTGAAAGTTTTTTCTTTTCTCTGCAGTGAAAGTATCTCTGTGTGTCCTTCTTTGATGGAGCCAGTCTCCAGAGCACCCCTCGGTGGAAGGTCACCACCTGCTCATCCCACCATCTTCTCCTCACCCTCCAGACCTACCGCTGAGGCAGAAGATCCCATCCCAGACCGAGCCAGGTAAAAGGGTTATGGAGGGATGGTCTAATAATAAATATCTGAATTGCATTTGACACTTCAACTGTATCCTATCTCAAAAAAATATCAAAAAGCCATAAAATGCATTGATTGTATCTGCAGGGTTCCAAGTGAGAGTTTTGCCTCGCCAGATCCAGAGACTTGCCTGATTGCTATCCCCAAGTCTCAGACCCTAAAATTAGAGGAATCTTCACCTGCAACCCCATCCACACCATCCCCAGACAGTCCTTCCCATTCCAGCGGGCAGCCCAACTCACCTGCTGAGTCCAGTGGCTGCAGTCTGTCTCCCCAGTTAAAGGTGTGTATGTTTATTTGAACGCTACCATTCAAAAGTTTGGGGCCAGTAAGTTGTCAGTAATGATAAGGATCACGTGACAACAAAGAATGGATTAATGGTTGTTGGAAATATACCTTTGCCATTTACCGTTATTTTAAACTATAATAATATTTTCATAGCATTAGCATTTTTCCTGTGTTTTTGATCAAATAAATGCAACCTTGCTGAGCATAAGAGACTACTTTCAAAAAAACCTTTTAAAAAAATCTTACCAACCCCAAACTTTTAAATGTTAGTGTGCGCAGCAGTATGCAGGGGCGCCGCTACTTTTTCTGCGCCCCCTGGACAGCATATTGACTCGGGCCCCCGCCTCGCGTTCCCCTCGGTAGAAATTGCGTTACCCCCTCAGGGGGGCCCCCCCTCCATCGTCAGGCCCTTAGAATCGTCCTAATCTCCCCCCTTATGGCACCCCTGGCAATATGCATGCTTTCAATCCATAGAGACTACATTAAACATTTCAGAATTTGTTTTTCTTTATGCTTTAATGTAGATCTTCAATGTTTTGCTGAGCCTAAATAAATTAATATTTCCTAATCCAATATTTCTTCCTTACAGAAGCGATCTGAATCCAAGCCTACTCCTGACCCAAAGGCCTGTAACTGGAAGAAGTACAAGTATATTGTCCTCAATCCTCTGTGTGCCACACCTATAAAGGAGGAAGAGCCTGAAGAGGATGGGCAAGCACAAAGCCACACCCCCTATGACAATGATAGGATGGAAGTCTCATCTAAAACAACAAATAACATTTGGACAGGGGAGGAGCCTGGACTGAATAATAGGTTTGTTTTGTCCCGTTTCACTTAATTGATCGAAAGAACTTCTGACGTAACTTTTTAATAATATATCATTATGTAGGAATGAACAAAATCAGTGTAATGCATTGACCATTGCTCTGTTTCCTCTAGGAATACCTTGTCTCTTCCATATAACACATCACAGCAAAAAATATATTTTAGTCCTCATCATGTTGTGGACAGCAGTTTGCATCCCCTGCCCCTTTCGATCGGTGAGGTTAAAGGTGAGTGAGCATCTCTTAGCTTTACTCTGAATAGATGTGCTTACAAAAACACACAGACTGATGTGATCCTCTTCATTTTTAAAAGGTCTCTGCAGTCCTTATATTTGTACCCAAATTGCCAATCAGAGTCATTTACTGGGCCAACACCCAATTAAGTTTGAGAACCTCTCTACACAGCTCAGTTACCCTGGAAATCAAGCCATAAACACAAAATCTTCCTGCTCAGGTAAGGCTACTGACTCAACAGATAATGTTGGCTGAACTATGTAACCTACTTATATACAAATTAAGTTGTGGAATCTACTTCCAGTTGTGATTTGTGAGGCACGGTCACTTAGTATTTTTAAATCTTACTTGATAACTTCTTTGTTTTGTTTTTTAATGTAGTTTCATGTATATGTTTGGATTATTGTTTTTATTATGTAAAGCACTTTGAGAAGGTTCTTTTAAAGGCACTATATGAAACATGAAAAAATTTAAATAAATTCTATTGTAATTATAAATTAAAAAGCTACATTATGTTATAATTGTAAATAAATTAACATTTTATTATTACCAGTTCTGACCTCTTTCTCATTCATTTCACTCTTTTATGCTTCTGCTGACTCAGGAGACAAGCCTTACCGCTGTAATGTGTGTGGAGCACAGTTCAACCGGCCTGCCAATTTAAAGACTCATTCCCGCATTCACTCTGGAGAAAAGCCCTACCGCTGCGACACATGCGGAGCCAGATTTGTCCAGGTACATCTGCACAGAATCACATG
>JAUZSZ010000095.1:4766648-4779006 GCA_034780575.1 Labeobarbus marequensis | reverse complement strand
TAGACAAGGGGATTTTTTGCATAGGCCTGTCTAATGGGAAAAGGTTAGGGGTCATTCTTACAAATGAGGTGGTTAGGCCTTTGATATTAGGCCATTGTAGAAGCAAGACTCTAACTGTCATTAATGATTATGATGTTTTTGATCAGAAATTTTTTGCTCCGCATGGTGATTGATTCAAGTGAATCATACGCTTGCAAAAATATGAATAAAGTGATTTTAGAATTTTGTGGTTTTTAATACACTCTGTTAGAGTAGTCCTGCTAGGCTTTTTGCAAAACAGTTCAGAGTAATAATTATGTGCGCACACATTGCAAGCTTGCGCAAATACACATGCCTTTTCAGGTAGTTTCTTTTGGCAATTCAGTCCTAATTAAACAACAAAATAACTCCGCAATAAACTCGAAGAACTCGGAGTTCATTCTGAAAGTGCACACACTCCATCTGGTGGTCGTCTGTGGAAAACGCACTGTGAAAATACTGGACAGACCTTCCCAACATACAGTATTGTTGACATAACCGCGTTAAAAGGGTTAAAAAGTAAAATTATTTCGTTTTGTTCGGCTCTGCCGTTTCTTGACTCCGTTAAAGTGCTTATCTTAATAGCCTGTATTGGTGAAAATATTAAACTCAGTTTTTAAAAAAAACCCAAAAAAAAACAAAAAAAAAAACAGCCTAACTAAACATATGAAAATCATTGGTTGTCTTTTATCTCAATATCACAATTAAGTGAATGGGGTAGTGAATTTTAAATAATTCCACTTTGTATAAGCGGATGTTCCAATTGGTTTTATTAATTTCCTTTTCTTTAACCCAAATGTTTCAACAAAACATGTTCACTCGGCAATTTAGCCTATTTACCCATGTTCTTAATTTCTCTTTAAACAAAAAAAGACCAGTCTCAAATGACATCAAACCTCAGAAAGTGACATTGTTTTGGTGGGAAAACAACAGCCCACACGAAAGTACGTTTTAGTAATAAATTCTGATTCTGTTTGGTTTCATATCAGTTAAAACAAACTTGTAAACTAACTCTTGGGTATTGTTAAGGCTCTTATTTCTCTCCTGTTCAATTTTTTTGGCACTGTGTAAATAGTCAAATTATAATAAATAATGTTTACGTCCCTGATTTTAACCAGAGCTTATTTATTATAAAGTATGGTACTCACTTTCATATAAATACTTGTCAGTGACATTTCCACCAAACTGGATTCAGATCCATGGACTTTTGAGACTGAAATATTGAGAAACACAATAACAGTAATAATCGGCAAGAAAACAGTGTTGACATGTATGAATCCATCTCCACATCAGTAAACTATTTAATTCGGATTGATATAAAACAGCTTAATAAATTATGCTTGGGGAAATGGTTAATATCATCCACAATCATGACTATCAGAGTGAAGTAAAGAGCAAACAATGAAACTCAGAACTCACAAATTTAATGCAAATTAATGCGAGGACAGATCTGGCGCCATCTACCTACAGAAGTGAAACACCTCACATTGCAGTCTGTCATTGTTTATGACGGCTACCACTGGAGTGCACACAACAGAAAACTTGGAGGCAGATCTCAACCGGAGGTCATTTTGACAAGCAAGGTGGTATTGGGTATCAACGTTCACTCATAAAATGGATCAATATCCTCTGCTGTAGGTGTGGTATGATTCCCAGAATCCGGCTGTGACTCAGAGGAATAGACAGTTGTTTGATGTCGAGTATGTTCTTCTGTAAATGACAGCTTAGATTGTGTGGTGAAGTCTATAGCAGCTGTTGGCATGAGCTCAGGGACACGTAAGTCCACTGCACTTTCATCTATTTCATTTTCTAGCTCTTTAAAACTTCCCTCCATCACTGATGTTGAATTAGTGCTGTTGTGATCACGTTCGAGATCCACTTCTTCCTTCGCCGTGGTGTCAGCAGAATGTGGTTTGACGTCAGTGAAGGAGGCGCTACCTGCTATATCTGAAAACCAAACTGGTTTATAATTGTTTAGGCCTGATTTGGCTGGGGTTATATCAAACATATTAATGTACTTTCCGACTACAAAGCTGCTTGTGGGTCTTAAAGCCTGGGACACACCAACGGCACTAAGGTTGATATCTGCTTCTGAGTTTTGAGATGTTTCGTTCTTCCAGTCTGAAGCTGCATTAGCTTGTAGGATGTTAGCTTTGCCAGAAGGTTTCATAGCAGATCGGTGTATAAGTGACTGGAAAGTGAGCTTTGCAGAGCTATTTGTTTTATGAGTATTAATGTTAGCAGATCTATATATTGCAGATTGAGAAGTTGGGATGGCATAGATGCTCTGGTGGTTTGAATTTCCTTCAGAACTTTTTCTTTCTTGAGTAACTTCAACTTGCCTACCAATCACAACGCTGCTGGTCGGTCTCAATCTTATGGGACTATAATATTCAGTAGTATTTGACTCTGGTATTCCAGCAGAGTTTCTGTCTTTAATTTCCTTTGTTGGATTTAACACCCCTTCATGTTCCTTCAAGCTATACCGACGAAGTGGCTGGATAACAGCATTGTGTATTTGAGGATCCCCAGTCACTTTGTTCATAAGAGAAGACTTATGAATTGGAAGAATAAGCTCTGATGTGGGACTCTTGTGACTGTTGCTAGATTTTATGGATGTTTTATATAAATTGGATCCAACAAACCTGCCGTTTGGGAACCTCACAGCTTGGAATTCATCTTGGTTATATTCAGTGTGCTGTGCTGAAGCAAGCCTACTTGAAGTCCACCTCTGAGATGTTTTTGACTGAACTTTGTCAACAGCTCCATTATTTGCAGTATGTGCGCCACTGAGAGATGTTTTCATTGCTACAGCTTGACCTCTAAGAACATGGTGCTTTAGCGCATCAGACATCGGGTTACTTGCACCTTCAGTAAAAGAGATGGTTTCACGTTGAGGTCCATTATCAAAAGAATCTGTCTGATCCCAATAAGGTTGTTTTTCTCGGCTTGATTCAATGTCCTTGAACTGGAAAAGCATTTTTTCGTAGTTCTCACGTTTCAAGGGTTTTTGAGCAAGTGCACTTTGGGTGGTTTGTGGATGAGCAGGGGCATATTGCACATTAGATGAAGATTTTAAGAGGAACTGTTGGCCAGAGTGCATTTCTGATTTTTCTAGAGATGTCTGCAGTGTAGGGACAAATATGAAACCTTTAAAAGCATATGGCTTTTTAGAAGTTAGATAAGGTCTGTTTTGGCTGCTAGACGTACCTGAATTTTTAAATGCGCCCTGAGTGCCAGACACAGACGGACTAACGCTGTGGACGCTCTTCATTGTGTTACTTGGCACAAGCCTTGGCGCAGGATGTTTAACGGATAATGATTGTACAGTACTTTGGCTGAAGGAATTCAGATGTGTCCTATTTTGGGTGTTATGCTGACCTGGTTTCCTTAATGAATGATTTGTTGGGTCTGGTAGATTAATATTTTTATCACGTTCTGAAAATAACATGGTGTTCTTTGCTAATTGCGTTTGTGGGGTAAAATCTGTTTTGTTTTGACCGTTTGAGTAGCGCAGACATCTGGATGCCACTGTTTTTGTCTGATAGGAAGTAAGAGCGGGCATTATTAATCAGTGAAGGCCTGATGGCAGATATACCTGTAGCCAAATTATCATGCTTCTTTTGATTGTGAAAGGTTTGAACGGGCAAAACATTCTGACTACTTTGTCCCCTATTTTGGTAACTACTTTGTGTCAACTGAATGTTCCTGTAAGTGTTGCTGCTCGTGGCTGATTTTGTATTGCCATATTCAAAACTGCTTTGTAGATTTGCCTTTGGACTGGTAACCCTTTCAGACAGCTTGACGTGATCATGCTGAGAAGAAAACATCTGAGATTTTTTTAGTGGAAGGATGCGATGACCTCCATTTGAATTTGATCTCTTAAGCGCAGGAGATATTGGTGTTGGGATTGTTGGTGGTTTGAAGACCTTGGAAAGAGCTGTGTCCCTCATATTCTCATGGGATATTTGAGGAATGATTCCAGTCCCAGTAGAAAAAGTTTGTGGCAATAGTTGGCTCTTTTGTTGATTTGCTGTTACAATTAAGGGAGATGTATTTGCCGGTACAACTCTCCTTGGCACGTTTTGATTCTGGCCCTTGTTTTGAAGAAAATGATCTAGCAGCATGTTTCCATCACTTTTGTGCCTGATATTATGGTGCACAGTTGAGCTTCTAGACACATAATCAGTTGGAATAATTTCCCTCAAGTAAGGTTCACTGAGTCCTAATGGTCGTGAACTGTCTGAGTGCATTTCTGCTTTAGAAATGTGTTGATATCCAAATGAGCCTGATCTATGCACATTTGCTGCATGCATTCCACCGTTTTTCCTCACCAGCCTTGGGCCCAGATTAATAGATTTCATTTGGCTCCCTTTGAAGTCTAAGGGATTTTGTTCCTGTTGGACTGTTTGGAAAGCATAACTTCTTTTGGCATCAATTTCATCATGAAATTTGGCACTTGATAATTCAACAGGATTCCTTCTGCTATTGATATTGTACTGGGGTTTATCTGGGACTGAATAGATGACGTCTGCATAAACTCTTGTGTCAGTGGGGCTGAAGCTTGGATTTTTTGCATTGACATCCTTTCTCTGGTTATATGAGGCAGAGTTGATCCACGGCAGCTGATATTTGCTCTTAAATTGTTCTATGTTCCTTTGAAGACTGCCTCTTATTGGATTTTGAATGGGTGGATTAACACTTTTGAAACTTTCCAGCCCTTGTATTTTGATCTTTGAATCATCCGTGACATTTCCTAAAGGCGTTTGTGATGAACCTACAATATATTTAGTTATTTTACAAATGCATATGGCAGCAAATTTAAAGCCTGTTTATTTGTACACATTAGGCTAATATATATATATATGAAAAACACCCAAAGGACAATAATACAGTTTTGACTACTTTAATCCCAGCTGTTCTAAATATTTATAGACTAAAAACTACATCTTACCTGTTGACACTTCAGGCAAACATCCCACAACAGAAAGAGTCAAACCAACCAAAGCCAGTCTAAAAAAAAATGAGTCAATTTTAAAATTACAATTAATTATTGCAAAATCAAAGTGTAGGAATGGTATTGCTAAATTGAAGGCCCGAATGCTTACCTCAGATAGTATTGAAGAGACATGTTTTAAGGACTAATGCACTTGCACTTACGTGCTACACAATGTTTTTTGTCACACCTGGTCCAAATTACCCTATTTACCCTAATGTGGGCTCACTGAAATGCTAATATTGTTGATCAGCATAATGGTGATCGCTGATGAGGTTCACCTGAATGCGATCAAAGCTAAGAACTCATACACAATCTCACATTTGTATTGATTCTAGAAGTAATATGAAAATTTGCGACTCTGCCTTTGCTATGGAGAGTTTAAAAAAGACAGTGTGCTAAACTTGTAAAAAATAATTTTATTTGGTACAAACATAGCATTATACAGTCATTCTATATTTTCTTCTTTAAAAAAAAAAAAGAAAAAAAGTTAAATACTTATAAATACATATAAAATTAATTTGACCATGAAAAGGCAAACATAATTAGGGCTCTTTCATTTGATTCATATGTAACACTGAAAAACTCATTATTAAACTTAATAGACTGAATAAATACAAGTAATATTTCATAGAAATTTTTCAAAATCATTAAGTTATAATAATATATAATAATTTAAAAAGGAGAAACTGGTTGAGTATAGTCTCCATGATTTTGTAACCGAAAAGAAACATATATACTGGCCTAAAACAAATAATCTCTAGGCAGTGTGGTTCATTTAAAAAAAAAAAAGGACATGTTTTTGTTGCTGTGTTTCCCTGGAACAACCCTACATTTTTGTTATGGTGACAAGTCACACCCAACAACAAACAGTCCTTTTGTGCTTCCCAGGTGCTGGCATTCCATAGCTTCAGCACAAACACATGTCATCCATAGGTTTCCATTGCGGACTGCCATCCATAACCTCGAGACAGGGCAGTGACACCCTCAAACTTTGTAGGGGACACATTCACCCAAATGTTCAGTTCAGCAGTAAACCAGTGTTTTTCAATAGATGATTCTTAAATGATTACATCTGCTCCCTTAAGTCATGAGGTGGTTACATCTTTTGGTATTCAGATT
This sequence comes from Labeobarbus marequensis, assembly GCA_034780575.1. Lineage (NCBI taxonomy): Eukaryota > Metazoa > Chordata > Actinopteri > Cypriniformes > Cyprinidae > Labeobarbus > Labeobarbus marequensis. The sequence continues at coordinate 4,772,870 of JAUZSZ010000095.1, read as the reverse complement.
AACGGAGTGACACTCAACAACTTGAAATCTTTCACATCATGTAGCAGGACATCATTGCCAGGTCCTTCAAGTCTTCATCAGTCATACAATCTGAAAACACAAAATGACACGTTAATTAGGCTAGCTCTTAGTTAAGGACTCAATTCGTGTAGCTATTAAACCCATTCAAACGCACATGCTAATAGACAAGAGGTGAAATACTCACTTGTCCGTACATCCCCTTTGACTTTCTTGCACAGGCGACTTAAGCATTTCATCAGGCGTCCTTTCCGCGATCTTGGCGGGGGAGAAAGTTCCTCTTTTGGTGGGATGATCGCGTCCCGTTTGGGCTCCTCTGTGTCTTCCTCGTCCTCCGCGCAGCCCGCGGTTACAAGCCGCTGAAAAATCTCCTCGTCTACCGGCAGGGTCTCTTGGATTCTCGCCTCCGCCAGCGGCGTGGAGTGGCGGCACAGCGGACACATTATCCGGGGTTCGGGGCTCTCCGCGGACCGCCAGAGCGTCACCAGGCAGCTCTCGCAAAACGTGTGTTTACAGCACAGCTGTCGAGGACACCGCCCACCGAGGTTGTAAGTTCGGTAGCAGACTCCGCACTCTGTTTCTGGAAACATGTTGTCCTGTTGTTTGCTTCTCTCTTGTTGCGAACTCTTGAAGTGGTAGGTAGTAAAGTGCCGGTGATTCATGCTGAGGAGTCATATATATCTAGTTGGTGAAGGCGGATCGGATGAAAGTGCGTAGGAGGGAGGTTTCCTTTCGTTCTCGTCAACCAGCATTTTTAAACAAGTGACGTCATCGTTTGTAAACACAGTGATGTCATGCATGACTAAACAGCACCAGAAGTTAAATCATACTGACCTACGTGTCTTACTGTACTTATACTTTTTTTAAAGGTTTAAGCATATTATAGATATAGTAAATGTTTTGTATTGAGAAAACCAAAGCTGGAATTCCCCATGCACTGATTTTGCCAAGTATTTTAGTTTATGACTGAAAACACCTATATTCCCATCAAAGGGACAACTGAAACCTGTGCACATGTGTGTGGGTGTCAATGATTTTACTGATATGCAGAGTTATTATGGTAAATATAGTAAATCAGTGTCAAATGAGGCCCAGTTTATTTGAATTCACCTGTTTTTAAAGGGGTCATGAACTGAGAAAACAAAATTCCCTTGATCTTTTGACATAGGTTATTGTACTATAAGAACTCAAAACTTTCTCGTTAGTCTAAAAACAGCTTATATTGAAGCCAATCTGCCAAAACGACAGGTTGTGGAGTGTGCCACTTTATGACGTTATAGTGTCACTAAACACCGCCTTCTCAGTGGAAGATCAACGCCTGCTTCTACATCACTGCCTGTTTAGCCCCGCCCACCGATTTGTGCAACAATTGATCCCAACATTAGGAAAGAGTGGATGAAGTGTATTTTTAATAAAGTTTCAGACTGCGTCAATAAGAATTTGGTCCTTTGTTCACTTCATTTTACTGCTGATTCGTTAACAAACAAGGTACAGTTCGACACAGGATTTTCAGAAAGATTGAAACGTTATAAGTGGACCTTAGAGAACACTAAATAATTAGTGACCCCTTTAACAATGAAGTAAAAGTAATGAAACATTGCTTACTCAGAATTTATTAAATGTTTTTTGGGAATTTTGTTTTGTGTTTTAAGATTCATGTTGACATTAAAACTTGTCAAACTTGACAGCCTGTGAAAATATTACATTTTTTACATTTACCCTTTTTCTAGCTTACCGGAATCCATGCCTTTTTGAAACACTGAGTGCCCCGGTTTTTCTACTGTAAGTTTGGAGGAAACAAGTGTTTTATAAAAATAAACAGTGATTACAGCAAGGGAAATACAATCCACCCGAGCTGTGCTGCACCTTATTAGCCTAATCCAAACAAAACCACTCTACCCCACACTGTGAGATTTCCCAGAATGCACTTGCCTCCTGTTTTTTCCCTCCCCGTCATTCCCTTACTTGGTCTTGGGTGTGCCACACTGATTCTAAACTGGCTGTAGCTGGCTGTCCTTTTCTCAGAGTGCTTCCCGTATTCTCTAGTATCTCTCGTAACTTTTTGAACTTTCTTCCTAAGAACACACACTTGTTTACTCTGTTTTCTGATACTTTTGTGTTTAGAGCAGAGCAGAGCAGAGTTTGTCATAAATGTGTGTGTGTGTGTGTGTGTGTGTGTGTGTGTGTATACATGTATGTAGTAATAATAATAGTAATATGAATATCACTAAAATTATAATGTTGTAGAAATGCCTAACAGGATGTAATTGTTGTGTTTCTACCCAGTAAATCCTGAAAGAGGAGTCCTGATGTTTTATACGTGAACAAGACGAAACAGGAGGAAGTTAATAAAGTTGACAATGAAAGGAAAAAAAGTTTGGCTGAAGGTGTCGCTGCCAGCCATGTTCAACCTGCTGTTAAACACTCACTACAAAACATGACCTGTGACTGTCTACACATTCTCGTGAGTTATAAATAGAACAAACAGCTCTTAATCATTTACTTACAGTATGCAACATTTCCAAATAGCCAGTCGCTCAGCTTTCAAGACTCATAAACTTTTGGCATGATGGTACTATGTTCTTTCATGCTTAAAAGAATAGTTTAGTCAATAAGCACCCTCATGATGTTCTAACTTGTGACTGACTGACTTTTTTCTGAGAAAAGAATGATATATTTAAGAAGGTCAAAAAGACACACACAAAAAACAAACAAACAAACAAAAACAAAAAAACGCTGGGACATTTTTTTTATATCTACTTTGGAAGAAAAAAAAGTCATGACAGAATTTTCATTTTTGGGAGAATTTTGAAAATGTACATTTGCATAAATTATATTGCTTTATTTTTGACACGTGAATTTTATGGCATGTAGTTATTTAATGATTATTGAAATACTATTACTTTTTTATATATTTTTGTTTTCATTTAAAATTTTAGTTAAAGTTTTAGTAATTTATTTATTTTTTTATGTTTTTTAACTTTCATTTTATTTATTTATTTATTTTTTAAATGGTTTCATTTCTTTTGGTGCTTAAAGCTAAACTAAATGAAAATGAGAAATGTTGCCATTGTAACTAGCTGAAATTCAGGTTTTCATATTTCATTTTTTCAGTTAGCGTTTATTTTATTTAGAATTTTTAGTTTTAGTTAACCATGTACATGAAGTTTTACACATCACTCTACTGCATCAAATTAAAAAGTCAAATTGTGTAAAAGTCTAATTTTGCCAAGTTAACAAGTTAAATAACTGTGCAGTGAGACACATCTATGAAAGCATTCTGTAGCAACAATAGCTCTTGAGCTGTTCCCTCTCCTAGTAACCAAGCCATCTCTTGATAATAAATGTCAGTGAAAACAGCTCCCACCCCAGCCATACAAAGCATGGCATCAGGGAGGGAAGAGACCAAAAGAAAAAGACAGAGGTAAACGTACAAAAACATACACGTGCAGGGTATAAACAGACAGTTTTAAACGGTGACAGAGCTCACGGTTTTTTCCCCCAAACTTCTCACCTGTGACTTTAAACTGACCTGGCATGGAACCGGCACTCACGTTTGAAAGGGCACAGACCATTTCACCCTGAAAAAAAACAGCAGGACTGGAACGGTGAGCGAGTCTTTCATCCTTCTTTCATGCACTATAAACTGTGGTGCTAATAGACCACCCAGCTCTGGATCTCTGAATGACAGCAACGATAAGCCGTCTTATGCACATAAAACTCCTCATACAAAGAGTTCCCAGAATTATAAATATATGTACTTGTCCTTTTTATTTCCTTGCCAGTTCTTAAATATTAAAGTGTAGATAGTTTATGAAGGAGTTTCACAGTGTAACTACATGTATTCTTTCTGAAAACAAGGATATCAATTGTGTAACTCGCATGACCAGATGTTAAGTGGCTTTGTTTAATGTTATGAAGCATATTTCAGTTACATTTTCAAATTGACACTCCAAATGATAATGACATATAAATAAACAATTTTGCATATTAAGATCTGCAGTGCTTATATTTTAATAAATGTTAAAGTCCAAATTTGCAGTCTTACACTAAATATTGTCACTAATTCTATAGAGACCTGCATTGCTAGGCAGCCCCTCCTGTGAGTGATGGTTGCTTTGACTATGCCCACTCGAGAGTTGGATTGAAACTGCAACACTAATAAGAAAACAGACAGCAGGGTTTATTAGAAGTAAAGAGTCTTAATAAACCCTGCTGTATTTGGCCCTTTTTTGTATGTGCAGTTATCATAAATGTGTACATATTTCTTGCCCAATGAATGAAAATTGTAAATGCAAAGCTTTTGAGACTAAAAACACAAGCAGATGAAAGCCAAATCTGATGAAATCATCATAAAATGGTGTTGTTTACAAGCCAAAGGTGTCTCATTTTATATGCAGGTGTAGACATACATTTACTAATCATTATCATGAGATCGATGTACCTTTTCAGGGAGTTTTTGTTGATATTTTGATGTTGTGCAAAGACCCAGTTTCTCAATATTTTAGTGATTTCATACACGGGAAGTGCAAGAGTAGCTTGTGAAACTGCATGAGTCGGTTCCACTTATAAACTAGATGAGACCTGATTAAGCAGGATCTGGCAAATACAAAGTAGTGTTTTGTCATTATATATATGTTTATATGCAAAATGGTTAAGGACATACAGCACTTCAAATTTGGTATTTGTGTTGAACAGTCATTTCCTTTGGCATCACTTGCTCAACAAATGGATCCTCTGTAGTGAATGGGTGCCGTCAGAATGAGATTTCAAACAGCTGATGAAAACATCACAAGTACTTCACATGACAGTTAACATCTTTGAAATATCAAGTTGTTAGTTAACAAGTTGTGTGTTTGTAATTAAGAAATAAATTAAGACATTTTTAGCATTAAGCAGCTAAAATAAGAGATCCTTATCCATAATATTGGTTTCTCCAGTGAAAAAGTTGTCTTGTCTGAATCAGGAGAGAAATATGCACAGATCAAGCACCTTTTACACGAGAAAACAGTTCTAAATAAATATGCCTGTGGAAGCGTTATTATGGATTATGGACTGTTTTTTGGCAAGAAGATGCTTTAAAGTGAAAAAACCTTGATGGATTTGTTTATTACAAACACACAGCTTTTCACTTAAGATGATGTTAATTGGTGGACAATAAAGTCATGAGGATTATTGTGATGTTTTTATCAGCTGTTTGGACTCTCATTCTGATGGCACCCATTCACTGCAGAGGATCCATTGGTGAGCAAGTGATGTAATAGCAGATAACGGTGGAACAAATATTCCAAGTTTTACCATTTTTGCATATAAAGATGTATATAAAGATATTTCTCCAAATCTGTTCTGATGAAGAAACAAACTCATCTACATCTTTGATGGCTTGTAGGAGAGTATATTTTCAGGAAATGTTCTTTTTTTGTGTGTGAACTGTTCCTTTGAAATAATGCAAACACCTTAATCTCATCTTTGTGGCCATCTGTGGCATCACTGTTTCCTAGATGAGACTTGATTAAGCGTGAGCAACCATTTTTTTTCTAGGTTACTTCAGAAGAGCACGACTCTGGGAGTATCTACTGAAGATTAAAAACCATATTCTCTGTGGCATCTCAGCTTCCTCCATCATGTCAGAGACTCGACCAACGCCTGCACAAACTGAGGTGCCTTCAGAGTCTCCAGAGGTGGAGTGTCCAGTTTGCTATCAGGAGTACGACCAGGACTCCAAACTCCCACGCATGCTAGAATGCCTTCATGTCTTCTGCACGGAATGTCTCCGTAAAATCCAGCTCACGCCTTTGCATCCGCCCGACCCCAACAGCGCCCCCTCAATCTCCTGCCCCTTGTGCCGCCACTCCACCCCACTACAGGGTGGTGATGCATACTCTCTCCCCTGCAACTCACGGATTCTCGCCCAGCTGCCTCCCGTAGCCTTCTGTCTGCCTGCGTCGGTGTCTCCCCAGCTGGCCACGGTGACCCAGCGCTTGGTGGTATCTCTGGGGGAGAGGGATACCCGATTCATAATCCTGCCCACTGTTAGTCTGAGGGTGGAGCAGATGGGTGAAAGCACAGAAATGGTAAACTCACCTAGGGTGCTGCATCGAGAGATTGAGGTTCTGAGGAGACACAGGAAGACCCTGATGTGCGTTCAGGTTCTGGCTGTCATCTTCTGGATTATGTTTGTGCTGACTTGTGTGATTGGGGTTG
>JAUZSZ010000095.1:4288967-4300120 GCA_034780575.1 Labeobarbus marequensis | reverse complement strand
GGGGTTTAAATTTGCCCCCAAAGTAGTGCAATGACCATATCCCAAATATCAAAACTCAAAATGTCATTTCCATACCTAAAATGCATATTTTACAGTCACCGTTATGAAGATTGATCATAAACACAGCTAAGGCTTCCTACCAGTGGCCGTCCTGCACAAAACTTAACATCTACCACAGTTTTATCGTAGGTAGAATGCAAAATGTTTCAATACAAGCATTTCAGTGAAATGTAATTTATACAATATTTCAAACCTTTAACCCACGGGAGAAAATCAACCCTCCGCAACAGTTTAAAATCAGCCCAATCCCATGCAAAAAATGCAGATTTTGCAACCCTGCATCCAACGTGAGCTGCCTGCATCCAAATTGATTTAAATACTTTGTATATTGATTGGTGCTCCCTGATGTGCGAAAATTACTTTCAATAATAGAGTGTTTGAAGGAGCGCGAGGTAATGGTCAGAAATTCAATGGGAGCAGGATTAAGAAAACAGTGCGCAGGCCAGGGCTTCCATACAAAAACATACACAAGAATGACACAAAAGCCGAATCCCGGCTGGACACATTTTTTAGGTCCAAAAAGAGGACATGTCTGGGGAAAAGCAGACGTATGGTCACCCTGTGTTAGCATGATTAGCTTGTTGCAAGCCTTTTTTTCTAGAATAGCATGTTGTTAGCATATTTTTAGTATGTTTAGCATGTTGTTAACATGTTGTTTGCATGATTAACATGTTACTAGCAGGATTAGCATGTTGTTAACATTTTTCTAGAACAATTAGCATGTTGTTAGCATGAATATCATATTGCTAACATTTTCACATGATTAACATGTTGCTAATATATTGTTAGCATATGTCTTTTAACATGATTAGCATGTCAAATACTATTTTTAGAATGGTACCAGTATGAATTAGAATGTTGCTAAACATGATTTAACATGCTGCTAGCATGTTTTAACATGGGTTAAAATGTTGTTAGCATGATTCATGAATTTTCTAGCATGGCTTAGTATGAATTGGCATGCTGCAAGTATAATGTTATCATGCTTTAGCATGTTGTTAACCAGAATTATCATGTTGCTAGCATTATAGCAATAAACAACCAGGATGATCTATCTATCTATCTATCTATCTATCTATCTATCTATCTATCTATCTATCTATCTATCTATCAATCTATCTATCAATCTATCTATGTCTATCTGTCTATATATCATGTATGCATCTATCTATCTATCTATCTATCTATCTATCTATCTATCTATCTATCTATCTATCTATCTATCTATCTATCTATCTATTTTATCCATCTATCTATTTATCCATCTGCCTGTCTGTTTCTGTCTGTCTAGTCCAAGTTTTAAATTTTCTAATACATTGTTATTTTTAATAGCTAGATTCTCTCTCATTCTCACGTTTTCCTTCTCTGTTTTTGCTGGTCTCTTGGCAGTGTGATAACGGCTTGGATGTCTAACTGGTAGGTGTTGTTTAGTCTGGTCACTCGAGACCCTGAACAGGGTTTAATCGGGCCCTGGAAGCTGACGATATAGCCGTGAAGAGAAAAGAGAGAACGAGAGATGGGAGATTTACTCATCCTCTGAGAGGACTGATATCTCCGGCCCACCGCTGGTCTGTTGGATGACAGCTGCGATTCCAGCCCCTCCATGGCAGTGCTCCTGATGAGATCAATGCACGCTTGGAGGTAAAATCAGCTTAGTGAGGTGGAATAGAAGCTGAAAATGAAGTGGAAATTGCAGAAGTCAAAAGTCATTCTCACGGCATATCAAAGTGATTTGAACTGAAGGATTTCAGCTGGTGTTAGCGCGATAGCTTGTTATCACATGTAATCACCAACTTAGATCTAATTCTTGAATCTGGAAAGCTTTTTTTGGCTGGTGGGATTGAAGTTGTTGAGCCTGCAGGAGAACATTTTTAGTGGTGTTTGCTAAAGAAGGTATAGCTGTTGCTCATACTTAGGATTAGAGATTGAAGCAAAGCATTAAATTTCAGTGCTAACTCATTCTGTACCGTTTGTCCAACTGACATGAATGAGGCCTCAAGTTATGCATCTTGGTGAGGAGAATGTTTATTTATTTTTTATTTTATTTTATTTTATTCTCATGCCTGGTGGAAGATAAAATAAGCAAAAAAAAAAAAAACACATCCTTACACTGTGCGACAAACATGAATGAGACCTCAAAATTGCATTTGTTTATTTATATATCAATCTTTTTAGATTTAGAGATTTTCAGAAAATCCCAAAGGCTTACATCATGCAATAAACATGAATGAGAACTAAAATATGCTGCTTTTTTATGTTTTTATGTATTCTTTGTAAGCTTTTCACCTGGTGGATGGAAAAACAGGCAAAAAATCCCATAGACTTATCATAGGACGTCATAGAGACTTATTAAGTGTTGGCCTCATTTGACTTGTGCTAATAAGGAGCCACCTAGAATCTCCTAATAACTGCATATCAACATGATAAAAACCACCCAAAAGACTTAAGCAACTGCATAGCAAAACCTTGGCTACCACCACTCATTTTCCTATGTGTAAAAATCTAGTTTCCAGGTTTCTTTTGCAATATGTGATATTAACATACAGTACATATTCATGCCAGATTTGTGGCTGATGTGCTCATTTAGGGTGTGTTGAAACCTCTGCATTTATCATTTGAAGGATTCTCGGCCATCTCAGGCATTCCATTTTTTATGCACACACACACACAGACACACACACAAAGGTCCACCTCACTGCACCTGTGCCCCGAGCTTGTTTTTGGACACAGCTCGAATTTCTCGTGTGGAATCTTTGTAATGCAAGACTGAGGAACAAGAGGACGGTGGAGGGGTTTATGGACAAGAGAAGGTGGGTTCAGGTGGGGGCGGGGGTTTTGAGTGTCAGTGCTGTCGGGGGGCGGGACGGGGTGAAACTAACACTCGGCTCTTTTCAAGAGCTGTCAGGGTCAGGGAAGGGCGTTGGCGGAGTTTGACAAAATGATGTTTCTGCCCTCATAAACGAGCCCGGCGCACACACTCCTGTCACCTCTGCCCCCTTCCATCCCCCCACTCCTTGTTTCAATGTGTGACCATGAATGCCACCTTTGTTCCAGAGCGGGAGAGAAAGGGAGAGAAACCGAGGGAGGGTGGGAGAGAAAGAGCAAAACAGGAATGATGAGTGTTTAGGATGAGAAGCAATGGTTGGAGGAGTGTATTATCATGTTTATATTTAGAGTAAACAGAGATGTCGATATAATTTCACTTTAATCTGTGCTTTGAAGGCCTGCCCATGTGTGCGGTTAGCTTTTTCGAGCTTTGCGAACACAAACACTTCCATGAAAGCATTTCGGTGCATAGAACTCTGTTTTTTTTTTTCATCCTGCTTCAATTCCACACTCTCAAACTTGACTTTGTGGCCACATTTTTATACGCATCCCTTTTCATTCAAGTTTTTTTTTTTTATTTGAGCTTGACACGCAGGTCAGAAATTCTTTGGCGAGGTTCTGCAAGCGTTCTCTAATTATCTGCCGAGTGCTTGCTTAACCCTGAGTTTGCTCATTAGACATTGCCGCCTGACAGTTGTTCAGTCACGAAGGCTAATGCGGTCCAGTGCTGAAACATATGTAATTATACAGGCTGTGCGAAAGGGTCTGGCGCACACACATGCTTGAAAAGGAGCGTTGAGAGGATCACAGCGTTTGTTATGTTGGACTGGTTTTGCAGTTTCACTTTTTTTTACACTGTAAACCTACATATCTAAAATGCTTCTATTATAATAAACAAAGCCGAAATTACTGTATACTAAAACAGTACCACTAGGCTAGACACGGTGTGAATACTTTGTCAATGCATTGCAAAATTCATTAGATTTCAGGTTGCTAGCTGTAGACATGTTGACTTTAAAATCTATTTTCTAAATGCAGCTTATCGATTTTATTATAAACAATTCATCCATGTATGTATTTCTTTTTGAGCTCATAATTTTGTTTGACATACCAGAGCTCTTGCTACGTCTGTTACATTGTGGCTTTAGCTTTCTCAAAGAGGTTTTCCTCAAACCATTGCTTTGCTATTATGGCAGTTGCAGAAACTAGCTATAGAAGAAGATGTGTTTGTGCTAACATATTTGTATAGAATCATTTTGAGACTTTTATCAACAAAGCTGTGTATGTTTGTATTGTATGCCAGTTTATTTAAAAAATAGTGCTCTTGGATGATCCGTGTTCAAAGCCGATGAACGCACATAAATAGTCAATATCTGCACACCTGTGATCAGTTTACCTTAAACTTGCATACTTGTGTGCCATTCTGTAGCATAATATAGTGCAAGGCTAGCGAAGCTGGCTGAGTGCTAAAGTTGACGCAACATATCAAGTGCATTTGAGACATCATTTCCTTCTGGAAGTATTCACGGTGAATATTTTCATGTATTAAAAAAACTTCCATTTGAGTGTTAAGTGTAAAGCACATTATTTGGGATGCAAATTATATTAATAGACCTAGTTGCTGTGTTGCTTGACAACCATAAGCTTTTCTTCTGACTATTATCATTGCTAACAAGAAGAAAAAACTATTTGCCACAATTTAGTTATTGTAGAATCATTGAGATACTAAGATATTTTGAATGTTTTTATATTTTAAGTTTGTTTTCATTTTAATATTAGTTTTAGTAACTTTGTTGTGTGCTTTTGTCATTTTTATAATTTTTTTCTGTATAGTTTTATTTCCTTTTTAGTTTTACCTTTTTCAGAACTAAATGAAGATGAGGATTGTTGCCTTTGCAAATAGCTGAAATAAAATAATTTTGTTTTATTTGGTTTCAGTTAAAGTTTATTTTAAGTAAAAAAAAAAAATGTTTTAATGGTTTTAGTTTCATATAGTAGTTAGGAAACTTTCAGGCAATTTGCCTGGGATTGTCCCTTGCAAAAGGTAAAAAAAAACAACAACAACACATGGCCTCTCCTGGGATTGTGTTTAATAGGCCGCTTCTTTGATTCTAACATGAGCCATCTAGCTTTTGCAGTGTGTAATTGCGTGTTTGCTAGCAGCGAGTGTGAGTTTGACTAAATGCTGTTCTGTCACGCTGACACAGAGGGCGTGAGAGGGAGGGAAAGAGAGAGAAGGTGTGAATGTGGTGATAAAGGATAGTATTCTTCTACTTGTGTGTCTGGGTCTCAGCAGAGAGTTCAGTGGGATAGAGCAGACCAGCGTGACCATGTCAACAACACGGCCAGTACTGAGTGAGCGGCTCCCTTATCTCCTGCATCCTCCGCTCGCTTGCTTGCTTCTTTCTCTATTTCCACCTGTTTTTTCCCTTCCTCATTGTTGGTCCCTGTTTACCTTTTTCCTCTGTTTCGTAAGCTATTTCATCTCTCATTCAACCCTTTCATTCTCTCCTCTGATCCGCAACACCCCCCCCCCTCTCTCTCTTTTTCTCTCTCTCTTTCTGTCTGTTCTTTCTATTCTCCAAGTCAAGTCTACTGTGACGGTGTCTGTGATAACCCAACAGACAAAAATCTACCTAACAGAGTATGTATGCAAAAAATATCTTTTGCATCTGCAGGATGTTTTGATGATAGTTTTGTTCATCAGTTTTTCCAGTGTGTATGTATTGTGTACCTGGAAAAAAAACAACCTTAGCAACAGTATGTCTGTGTTTTGTTTTGGTTTGAAGGACATGTTAAAGAAAACTTGTTAGCTTAAGATCAGTCGACAGCACAGAATTACCACAGAAGTATACTGTAATAAATATTAAAATACACATGGTTTTAAAAGTAATCAAGATTTTTATGTGTTGGCGTGCAGTGGTTAAAAGAAGTGTGATGTAATGCTGCATTCAGGTCTTCCTGGCAAGTTCCTACTTATGAGTTTGGAAATGGTAATTGCAGTACCACATGATGTACGTTCAAGTAATTTTAGTTGGAACAAAATGGAAGAGCAGGACAATTATCATATTTTCCCTCTCTTTTTCATTTTTTTGACAAAACCAGGAAGCTTTTTAGCACTAATGCAACATAATGAAGGGCAAAGGATGCACATTACATGTGCAATTGTTGCTTATCTGTGTGTTTTATGATTCTATTTGGGCTGTAGAGAATGATGGGAAATGTAGTTTGATGTGACAAGTATGTCTCCTAATAAACAAGCTAAATGTATAATATTTCCTGACGGAGGCAACGTGTTTCCACCGTGATTCTTGAAATTACTTGAAGCTTAAAGAAAGTCTAGTAATTTTGACTTATGTGCTCAACTCGAAAATATGATCATTCTGACACCATAAATTTACAACAGACTCCCAGAAAACCCACAGGAATTACATTGCTAATGTAAAACCAGAGATTCAACCGCCTAGAAAAGTAGTCCTACTTTAAAAGGGACATTTAGTCAACTTTACAGCTCAAATAACATGTTTTATTGAATAATTCATGTAAGTGCTTTAATAAAAATACAGCCCTTAAATTTCTTTTTTAAAACCCTCTGGAACCCTCTGGCCTAGTTTACTTTCATTGTAAGTACACCATTCAAAAGTTTGGGGTCAGTAAGATTTCTTTTTAAAAGAAATTAATACTTTCATTCAGTAAGGATGCGTTGAACTATTTAAAATGACTGTAAAGACATTTATAATGTTACAGAAGATTTTGATTTCAAATAAATGCTGGTCTTTCGAACTTACTGTTCATCAAATAGACTGTATTAGAATACTAAGCACAACTGTTTTCAACATTTATTATAATAAGAGCGGTTTCTTTAGCAGCAAATAAGCATGTTAGAATGATTTCTGAAGGATCATGTGACACTGAGGACTGGAATAGGCCTAATGGCTGCTGAAAATTCAGCTTTGCCATCACAGAAATAAATTACATTTTAAATTATATTAAAATAGAAAGCAGAATTTTTCAGTTGTAATATTTTACAATATTTCTATTTACTGTATTTTTGGTGAGAAAGAGACTTTTAAAAAGTCTGATTGCATTCATTTGTGAAGGGCAGGTGACCAGTGTGCATTCAGCTTATTTTTTGTTGTTTATTTCACAGGTTACAGTACTTTGCACGGGGGCTCCAAGTATATATTCGACAACTGCGTGTTGCTTTGCAAGGCAAGACTGGAGATGCACTAAAGACAGAGGAGGTATGATTTTATTTCTTTACAGTGATCTTTGCTTTGTAGAGGTAATAGAAATAAAGGTATTTATTTTTTATTTGCAACTCCAGGGTCTTTATTTGTCAGATTTACCTAATGTGTTTCAAAAACCCTGGAAAAGTATGATGAAAGATGTCGTGTTCTAATTTTGTTTCCTCACAGAATAAAATCAAAGTTGTGGCTTTGAAGATCACCAACAATATCAATGTTTTAATCAAGGTAACATTCCTGAATTCTCGCACTTTTGAAAGTTTGAAGCTTCTTTGCTGATTCATGTCAAATTTTGATCTCATTTTATTTTCTTCCATCTGCTCCAGGATCTGTTCCATAATCCTCCATCCTATAAAAGCACAGTCACTCTGTCCTGGAAACCGGTGCAGAAGACAGAGGCAGCAGCAATCGGGTACGTGAACAGATCAACCTGGACATTCAGATCACCATGTTTAGTCTGCTTATTAAAGTTTTTGCCATGATCTCTGCATATCCTACAGCCAGAAGAGGCAGTCAGGAGAGGACATCGGGGCAACAGCGGCAACAAAGAAGCTTCCCACAAATCTGCCCAGGAGAGACGCCCGACAAATATACAATCCGCCAAGTGGGAAATACAGCGCCAGCATTGGGAACTTCTCTTACGGTGATTGTCTTAACCTTAAACCTGTTCGGTAGTACTATATGAATTAGTATCTGTGTGTATAACTGATCTCATCTGTGCCCTCAGAACAACGAGGAGGCTTCAGGGGCGGCCGAGGACGGGGCTTCGGAGGAAGAGGAAACAGAAGCCGAGGCCGGATTTATTAAGAGGACTGCATATGCTTCGATACCCATGCAACTGCATTACCACAACACAATATCTCTCACACAGTTTCTCCCATCTGGTCCTTCCTACATCTCCCAGCTTTCCATTCATCCTTTTCTCTCCACATTTTTTCTTTTTATTCTTGGGTGTGTTTTTGAGAATCCGTTCACAGCCTCCTGTCACTGGTTATCCCATTGGTTACAAATGTGTGGGTTGTTTTTCTTTCTGGATCATCTTTGTGGAACAAAAAAACTGCCAAGGTGTATTTTCTTTTTTAAGAGTTTTTGTATGGTGACATGCATCCTTTGTATCTTTTCTTTTTTAACTTTTTAATTTTTTCAGGGTTTTGTTGGATCAAAAATCACAGATTTGTAAGAAGTAAAAATAATATCCTTCTGAATTTTATCAAACTTGTGTGGGTCAAATCTTATGCTGTCTTTATTTCAGGACATAAATATTTAAGTTTGTATGATGCCCCTTATGCCCTGATGTTCGTTTGTTAACTTGATTATATTAAGTTAAAAGATTGTTGTTGTTTTTTCCAAGATAAGTGAAATATTCCACGGAAATTGTCCTTTTAGAGTAGGATTGCCTTGCCTTTTCAAACTATTACAAAATAATTTAAGGAACCAATCGTTTTCAAATATTGCTTGCTTAGATTTGAGTTCACTTTCGATTTCAAACATTGTGCATGCTTCGTTTGTAGGAGATATTTAAATGTTTTTGATTCAAGGAAATCAGACATTTATGTATTACAGCTGTTGGTTTTCATTTCAAACAAGATTTTTCACCCAAATTAAATCTTTTTGCCGTTTTCAACAGATTCTCATTGGTTGATTTGAATATGAATATTTAGTAAATATAGTCAATGCCATGAATGCAAAGATGCCATGATTTTTACATTTCACACATTCGCCACCAGCATTCATCTACTTATTTAAACTGTAGTTCATATAGAAGAATCTCACCACTAGATGTCCATGTAAGTCCACAGTCTCCAACCAAGAAAGCAGATTTACATTCAAAACATGATTATTTAGGAACTTCTAATTGTTAAAGGCTATTTTAATTTACTTTTTTTCTCATTCATAATAACAGATTTTCTAGTGTTGTGCATTTAGCAATCATTGTTCACCATATATATTTCAACCCTAAAATACATAGGCTTTATACATGCATCACAAACGAGATGCAATTACACACACAAAAACATTTTAATAATCATTTTGATTGTGTGTGAGAGATTTTTGCCTTCATTTTATCCCTTTATTGATGGTAAAATCCAAAACAAACACGTCTCAACCTAAAAATGCGAAACGTTTGTGTTGAGGGTTAAGTTTAGGGGTAGAGTAAAAGAATAAAAAATAATATCAACCTAACTTAATCACATAAAGATAATGAGTGAAATTAGTTTCGACCATTCGACAATAAAAATATGATTATACATGATTAACATATGACTAATTATTGCATTTGTGCAACGTCAGATGAAATAACCGCCTCGTGTGAGGTGTACAGCAAACGAAACGTTACACAGACGGATTTTAGGGTTAAATCTGTCGAGTTTTTTTCCACACTTCAACAGGTGTGTCGTACAGCGCTAGGTGGCGCTCTCAGACCGCGGGACCGCAGCGCCGGCTGCTCGTGACTAGGTATTTCCCAAACCATCACTGTAGCTCCTCAGCTCCACACGCGCTCTCCGAAAGTGACTGAATAAGAAACCTTCTCTTTATGATTCTTATCGTGTTACAGACGCGCTTTGCTTTTGGGGTTTAACAAGACCGACGGAACGATAATTAAAGAGCAGCACGACAACACAGACGGGACGCAACAGTAGGCGTCTGATAGTGATCGGCTATTTTTGTAAGACGTGATAAATCGATGGACCAATCAAGAGGTGGGCAAATAGGCTGGAACAACAAGCGTACGATGTCAAACAATATGTTCGTGGTACTGCAGTGTAGCAGGTGGGGCAGTGGAAATCCACCACAACAATTCATTAACGACTGTGCCATTTAAATACAGCCCAGATCCTTAACTAGCAGGTCACCTGAGGTTTCACGAGACTCTGTGTTGGGTTAAGTGAAAATATAAAATGCTTTTTAGAACATCTTATTTAATAAAATACCGGAACCAAATCATTTGCATTACGTTATCGTTCCGGTAACCGTTTTTAAACGTGCATTATTCCCAAGCGAAGCTGTTAATAGACACTGTTACATGCATTGCAATTAATTAACCACAACACCAGTACTCATTAACATACAGCGTTAATGAAGGAATGACTTTTAAGAGCCGTTTATGTTTTATTTATTTATTTTTTTTAAAAAAAGCCTAAATAATACAGCGCGAGCAGTGTAGTGCGATTTTCTAAAGATGGAGTCAAATTAGTCGGTTCTTCTTAGATTAGGAAGTCGGTGTAGACGGATTTCCAGCTAAATAACTCATATGAACCGATTATTTTAAGTGAATTGAAAGCACTCAGCTTCACCAGTGAGGTCCGATTACAGAATGACTCTTATGAATCGATTCATTTTAGTTATTTATAAGCATACAGCATGATTAGTGTAGTCTGATTCTAGAGCAAATGACTCTCATAAACCGATTCTTTTTAGTGAATAAAAAAAGCATACAGTGAGTCAGACCAGAGTTGTCCAATTCCTGAGCAAATGGCTCTTATGAACCGATTTTTTTAGAGAGTTAAAAGCATATATAGCGTGACCAGCGTAGTCCAATTCCTGAGCAAACAAAATTTAATAGTTTACCAAGAAGAACAATTCTTTTTAATAAATTGAAATCATTCAGCATGACCAGGAAATCTGATTCTCGAGTGAATGCCTCTCATGAACCGATTATTTTTGGTCAATCGAAAGCATACAGCATGACCAGTGTAGACCAATTCCCAAACAAAGGACTCTAATAAGGTTATTTTTAGGGAACACTTAATGAATCAGTCTGAGCAGTTACTGAATAAACAGTAAGAGCTGTTATTGTTTTTATGGCATAGTAACTGACTGGTTGTTCATATAGTTAAACAAAAAACATTTTAGTATTGCATATAAATAAATATGTTTTAATTGCTTGCATTTTTAATTTAACCTATGATTAGAACCAGTTACTGTTTGTTTTTTATTTACTGGTTATATTGTTTGTTTTTTTTATGCCACCTCTTAAAAATCTGTACAACTGCACCTTTTTCAAGAACTGCACTGAAT
>JAUZSZ010000095.1:4056268-4069754 GCA_034780575.1 Labeobarbus marequensis | reverse complement strand
ATAATTATGAACTGTGTCCACAATCGTATATGGACATATTTGTCCACAATCGTTGCAGATTAACTTAATTTAGTAGGCCTTAGACTTAAGAATGCGTTAATAAGTTAAAATAACTTAAGAAAAATTAATTTAGTGAAGCAAACCACCTCTGTCGTAACAAAGACACGATCTTTAATGAATGAGTATAACTCACGATCACGCGCTTGACATTGGCTGTGCGCGTTCACAAGACGGAGTCCTGTGCGCGTGCTCGTGAATCAGGAAACATGGCGGCGCTCACGCCACTCAGTCAGGTAATGACTTTAAAAGTTTAATTACAACTAAACTATAAAATACATTTTCAGGAGAATTATATAGATCGTGGTCTCTGGTTGTTGAAAACGCTGTTTCGTCTTGTTTAGGCGTAAAAGCACGGAGGTTGGGCTCTCCTGTGAAACAAGCGCAGTTATCGATTGGTGTTAGCGAATATTTCTCAGATATTTTTTCAGTTTTGCCTCGTTATGTATTTTAATAATGTCCGATAATTGATTACTGACTGATTTGAGCTTTCAAGGTCGCCGTTTTGCAACTTTTTGGCTGTCTTTACGTCGTGACAGCTGTTTATGCAGCACCATTACGAAACCGATGTGTGTGTTTTTATATGATTCCTGTCAGTGAATTGTTCAGAATTTTGTTCAGAAGCATTATTCGGATTTTGTACGATGTATTATGCCAGCAGTCCGTTTGTGAACATTGTCTTTAACGAGAGAAACCTATATTTTCATCCCGTGACGTCATCGATGCCCCTGCCCTTTACTGTAATTCTTTGAAACAATAATCACACACACTTTATACATCATGGTGGTATTTATTGTAAAATCATATGACTGTGATCTTTTGAGAATCATCAGTGTGAAAATAAAAATGGCAAACAAAGTCAATATTAACATTTGTATGGAAATGAGTGGAAATGTACTTAATTTTTGTAAAACACACACACACACACACACACACACACACACACATATATATAAAGTGCTGTCAAACGATTAATCGCATCCAAAATAAAAGTTTTTATTTACATAAATAAGAAAGAAATATATATATATATATTCATAAATATATATATATTCATAAATATAAACATGCATGTGTTTGTATTTATATATACATAATTAATATACACAGTACACACTCATATATTATGTAAACAAAACTTTTATTTTGGATGCGATTAATCGTGATTCGTAAACGTCTGACAGCACTACAAGACAGCGCTCTCTAAAGAAGCCTTCCGAGCATAAACACAACGCAGCAAGTCTATCAGTGGTAGTTTAGTTAAAATCGATGGAAAAAAAGAGTCTTTAGTCAAAAAATGGCACATAACAAACAGCTAAACTTTTATTTACTCCCGCAAGATGACAAAATTTTGCTATGGTAACAAATGCGAGAGTGACTGCTATTCCGTACACACATGGAACGATGATTTACGGGATTCACGCCTGCATTTAAATGCGGTTGTCACTCCTGAAACTTGTAGTGTGTACGTGGCAGTGACTAATCAGTCCAATCCCAGCATACACTATGCCGTACCCTTTTTTTCTCACCCTTTGTACAGTAGGTGAACTCTGTTGGGTTTTATGGACAAATGAATCAGACAAATGAACCAATCCAAAACCTCCATCAGGGTAAATTTGGAAGGTGTCACATGATAGCGTAACTCCATTGATGAGCTTCTCTCTGTGTTGAGCTCTGAGCCTTGTGTCAGAGGCCAGTGAGGGGCCCCAGCAGAGGCCCTGGAGCCCAGCCAGCATCCAGCCACACAGGCCCTAATGCTATTAAAGCCAGCTGCGCTGCCACATACTCTCTCAATCTTTTTGTCACTTTCCATTTCACTTACCCTTCCTCTCTATTTCTCTCTCATGCTTTCTCTTTCTTTTGCTTCTCATCTTTCTCTCATTCTTCAGTTTGCTTACAAAGCACATTGCCTTCTCTATTTGTGTTTAAATTCATTTTCCGCTTTCTTTAAGAAGGCAATTAAGAGCAGACATAAGCTTTAATTGGACACAGATATGATTATGTTGCATTTCCCCACAGTTGATCCCAAAAAGGCCCACAGAGAAACAAAAGGGAGACAGAAACCAGAGCTTAATGATGGTCTGATTAGAATGTTTACATAGTTACTGCATAGCCTGAGACATTCCTAACATGAGCGAAGTTTAGCCTTCATTTGTTTTTATGTTTACCTCTGGTTTGTTTAGCTTAGCTGTGCTCTGACGGTTGTTTTGATTGTTTGTGACCTTGCATGTGTGAATCGGTAAGATTTCAAGACGTTGTTTGTTTGTAAGTGATGAGATGTGTTCATAGAAGGCTCTGCATTCTCTCTGAGCTCTTCCCATCTGTTTGTATGGGTTTTTTGCACGTGTTGTCTAGGTTCTCCGGCGCGCTCATTTCCTACCACACGTCAGCAGTGGAGAGGAAGTGCATGTGAATTATGCTAAGCTGTGTCAGACTTTGGATGAGAAGGTGAGGAGGATCTTCACAGACTGGAGTCAGAGTCTGAACAGAGAGTGTCTCAGCAGTCTCAACCAGCCACTCATGATCCGCTGTAAAGGGAAGACAGGCCCGCTGGACATCAACTTTAACAAGTACGTGATTACACAAACACACATGCATACAGGCCCTCCAGTACCTCTGTGCTCACTGTGATTGTCAGTATAATTAGACATGCCTATGTTACTGACCACGGATGTTTTTGTCCATGGTTTTATGGCATAAGATTCAGTGTACTGCACGCTATAAAAATATATTTGTTTTTGGAATTTTTCATCAGAAAACATTACCTTTTTAGCTTTAATGTAGAGGACAATATACAAATATCATAGAACATCTACTTCTGCTGATGAAAATAAATAATATTAAATAATAATATTAATCCAATTGATTGCAAAGGATTAAATAATATACTACACTGAATATTCTGTTAGACTTGAAGTTGAATACGTTTTGAATGCTGTTAATTATTGTCCTTAAGCAACCCATTCAAACCCTTTCAAATAATTAAATTATTTGTGGTTGCGCTGATCTTACATCTTTTATGCTCTGTTGTCATAATACATGACCATTACTGAAGATGTTTTATACATGATGCGTAAGCACAAATGCACAGACTTTGAATGTATAACTGTGTTTATGTGTTCAGGAACCTGTTGAAGATGTTTAATGAGATTCATTACTGGGACCGACTGCTCTTCGAGATCCCTCACTATGTCACAGAGGTGTATCAGCGCAGAGAGGAACTCCACAACCTGAGAGAGAATGTCCTCCTAGTTGTTAGAGACTATAACAGGTTGGTATGGCTGACAGAGACTGACTTTTCAAATGTCCCATACAGTACATGTTTATTCTTCATAAAACATTATTTTTTTAATAATAATAAAAATAATAAAAAATGGTATTTTCCACAAATCCCAAGTTTTTATTTAATTGTATTATTTTATTTAATATTATATCTATTTAGGTGTGATATTTTTAGTGTTTACTGCATGAAAATAACACAATCTGAGAAATTAGGCTTTTAAGATGTGTTTGCAAACATTATGTAAAATAATTAAAACAGCTCATAAAATTTAGTTTTGACCTCCTGCAGTTGATATGGAAGATTCTCTCATGGTTAAGCACCTCCTTTCACTGTGTTTTAAAAGCAAAAAAATAAAAAAAGTTTTTCTGTCCTAATTTTTCTGGAAAGTGGAAAGTACTTGATCCTAAAGTGACACATTCTAACTCAATGCCTTCCAGACATTTACATTTTCATTTTTTTGTATATTCTGTTCTATTATATCTTGTGTTTGTATTAAGTTTATAAAACTTTTTTTTAAATAAACTGAGAACTAAACTAAGAAGTTATATATTTGTGAAGAAAATGTTATATATTTGTGAAGAAATTTTCCACAGCTTGCTTTTCATAAGTACAAAAAAACAAGTGCACTTTCACACACGGATGCATACTTACCACTCACATACATATTTAAATGGTGTATTTGTCAGGTAACTTCACATCTTTAATATGCATTGATATTACTCTTCACATCTTCGGCCTACACACACTTGCACTTCAGTGCAAACTGAGTATTTACATTCCATTTGCCTCAATATACACATCTCCATTCAAGACTTTAGCACATCCAATCTGGAGAAAAGCACTTGAATTAAATTCACACACACACATACTTCCACTGAACAAAACAATTCACACTTATGTCCCTCATTCTGTAGTGAATAATAACCTCCTCCTGTCTCACATAAGCGCATACACACACAAACACACACACGCTCTTCAGACTGGAGGACTCATTGTAACTCTCAGAGGGACAGAGTGAGTCATCTCTGTCAGTATTGTTACCACATTTAATGCATTCTACACATGCCAGCTGGAAACAAACACTTAAACCCAACACAAGCTAAACAGGCCACTTGCCCCAAATGGCAAAGCACATCCACTAAGACTTGTTAATCCATTTTTACCACCCTCTTGTTCTGTTATGCTTTTAAAATGGCCTTGCTTGTTTTTGAAAAATGCTGTGAAAGAAACTTGTCAATGCTTGTAAGACCTAAAATGAAAATGGGAAAAAACAGTAACAGTGAACCTAACCTTACATGTTTGTGTTCACTCTCAATTAGAATCATTAAGGCTCTAAATGCAGATGAGCTGGGTCTCTTTTCTGAGAGAATTCGGTTCCTGGATAGGAAAATCCAGCCAGGCCTGTCAAAACTGCACTGGTCCACAAAAGGAACAGCCAGCGTCTTTATCAATGACTGCAGAGTGCACGCCAACAAGGTCAGTAGTTTCTGACACACACACAAATACACACAACAGAAAACTGGCCAAACAGATGGTAGAGGGAAAAGCTTGTGTTCCTCAGGCAGACGGAAATTTTCTGGATTTGCCCTGATATGAGCAGTATGAATTTCAATGCTGGTCCAGTGCGTTGCCACCAGAAAAACATAGCTGGTGGAGCTGGTCAGCCAGCATGGTCTGTCTGGTAAAGCTGATGGACAGCTAGCTAGGCATGAAGCCCGGTGTGGACAGCAGCCTGGTTTCTTCAGCAGAGAAACCTCCCGAGTCCAAAAATTTAAGAGAATTATAGACATATAGTTTCAAGGCATTTCTGGTCATTCTAATTTAGGACTATAACTAAACTATTTTGATAATCCATTAATACAGTGGAATTTTTCTGTTTGAATGCAATGCGCTCATTCAGTGTTCAGTGTGTCTATATTGTTTGCTATATCTAGTTGCAAAAATGTTTCAAAATATAAAGTTGCTAAAACGTTTATTTACATAGAATAGAATATTGTTCTGAGCAATGTGTTCTCTTTCTCTGTTGCGCTCCATTTGATTGATATACTTTATGAAGTTTATGAAGTTTAGTGATGACAGCAACACTTAATTTCTCACTTGCTGTTAAGAAATACTGTTTTGCTTAATGGAAATAATTCTTAATAAATAATTCTTGCAGTGTATTTAAATGAGTGTCTGTGTGTTTCCCCTTTATAGAAATGCATTTTTCACTACATTAAGTGAAATCTGAGACCCAAAGACCCAACCAATTAATAATATATATTTTTTGTATTTATTATTATTTCCTTTATCAGTTATATATTTTATTTAATAGCTTTTTATTTCATGTTCTGGTATGCAATGTTTCACCCTTGTCCCACAGGTTTTAATTCAGTTATTAGTGGCACACAGAGTTTTGTGAGTACCACAGGGCTCTGGTGAGTGGGGGTTAAGATGTGGTCTGAGATTTGAGCTCTGTAACAGACAGCAAATGCTGCACTAGAATTAGTGGTCAGTTATCTGGCAGGTGCTGTTTTTATTACACAAGACCAGGAAGGCCAAATATAAGCTTACTGTTTAAAAGCTTATAAAGGAGACATCCGTAGTGAATGACAGATGTTTACAAGAAAGTTTGGAATTCAGTTATAGTTAGTTTTTAGGGGTTTAGAACTACATGTTGGGAGTTAGACCAACAGGTTAGGGTTTGGACAGTGAGAAGAAGGGCTGTCTTCTCATGGGATGAAAAAGTCATTCTTACCTGCCATCTTCATGGCAGGTAAGAAATATTTATGGCTAGTAAACTTTCTCAAGTCACCCACTATCGGCAGGTGTAGCAAAAAAAAAAAAGTTAATTTTATACCCTAGCTACGGTTATTCAGGAACAGAAGATTTTGCTCTTGTTTTGCTCCGATACAGCCGTGTCCTTTTTGCTGGCCGATATTGCTTTTGTAATGCAAGAACAAGGCACGAGGCTTTACTGAGAATGGAAGTGTGACTCAGTGGAGAGCAATTGTGAAATCTATTCACTTCCTCTGCTGGCTGTCCATCACTCCTACATTGTACAAGGCAATATGATATTAAAGCACTGGCAGTGCCCTTTAGCCATGTGGTAAAGACACACACGCACACATACATACACAAAGGCATGCAAGCAGAATGCCCCATCTACTTTAATAAAGGCCACACAGGCATCTCTCAGTATAAACAGCCCCAGCATTCACAATAAAAGACAGCCTGCCTCTTTCGTGCCGCCACTGTGCCCGGTTCTCTCTCACTTGCTGGAGAGAGCTGGGGGTGGGGGGATCAGGTTCACGTCAGAGTCAATGTCAGACATCCTTTGAGCCCAAAACAGAGCTGGCAACAGCTTCAGTGGTAATGGAGAAGTGTGGAGAACACGACACATCTGAGCTTACACACACCCACACACACTTAGAAATGCAAGTATACATTCTACACACTCCTGCACGTAGAGTAATCTTCTCCTTTGAGGCTTACTTCATGTGACACGTTTCATCCCATGAAAAAGTCATGAGACGAGCTGGATCCAGAGCTGGAAGGAAGAGTGAGATTATGCAGCATGTAAGATGCCTCTGAGAACCTCTGTGCAAACTCTCAGAAACGTCTCAGTATCGCTGCCCTCCACAGATTGAATGGATGAGAAAGCTTGATGCTTTGTGGATAAGAACTGCCTCCTTTAATTTTAAGTACAGGGATAGGTTGAAATCAGATGCTCTATTTCTGTAGACGAGTGAGAGAGGGAGACATGAGCTGGAAAATCCTGCTGGAAAACCCCTGCTGCTCTGTTTGAATGTGTTTTCCATCCTTCTCCCACCACATTCCTCTCCCACCCGTTCTGACTTTTTTCTTTTCTTTTCTTTTCTTTGTTATCTTTTGTGTTGTTTTTGCAATTTTTTTGTTTGTTTTTTCTTTTTTGTTTGTGTTTTGTTCTGTTGTTTTTTTTTAGTTTTCAGTTTTGGTTTGTACTGGTTTTGTTTTTGCTGTTTCGGTTTCTTTTTTTGTTTAGTTTTGTTACATACTTATGCCCTAGCATTGTGGTGGTAAGTTCTCCATTGGCAAGCACTACTCAGATTTTCAACCACACTTTTTTTTGCTATGCAATGCAATTAATTTTCCTCATTAATTTGGTCATAAGATTGGAAAGCCTAATGGAGGAGCACCTGAGCTTTTAATGGTTGCTTTGTGCTATAACTCTTCTCAGAGCATTATAATCAAAACTAATTGTGTGTTGCTCCTCACTACACAGGTAAAACATGTATTCCCATATGTAAATGCTAAAGCATTGTTTCACAATAGCTTAGAGTTTTTGGAACGCCGAAAGACCAGTAAAGTGGAGGCTCATTTTAATAATAGCGCAACAATGACAAGAATAGGTTATGTCGGGCAGTTTTGTCTGCAGTATGCATTAGAACATTTGTTAATATTAACAATCCCGGAACATAGTGTTTGACGTTGAGACAAGCTTGCTGCTGAATTGCTGTGTAGAGAGGCTTTGTGCACAAAACTGTTATAAAGAAAATGATCAAATCTTACAGTTTACTAAGCTGTGTGTTTTGGGATTAACATTTGCACTCTCTCTCTTTGTTTTTCTGCTTTCTCTGATTTTGATCTCTCATCTCTCCCACAGGTGCAGTTAATGGTGGATGAGTATAAGGCAGCTAACTTAGCTGCCTCTAAGCTCTGCGAGCAGATCAGTGAGCTGCTTTTGGTGCGTGTGGATGCCAAGATGGTCTATGGAGACCTTGAGTTCCAGGAGGATCAGCAGAGTCATCAGCATAACCAGCTGCTCCGACTGCAGAACACTCACCAGGACATCATCAAAATCATGGCCAGAGTCTATGGGACCTTCCACCTAGATGGCTCAGAGGTTGGACTGTCTGTTTGTCGTGTCTTAGGATCTTTACTACTAAAGCAATAAACTTCTTGAGATTGGGATTTAATGATTTACCCTGTTTAAGAAGTTTTGTTGGTGTAAAATCAGCACAATGCACAACCTTATGTAGCCTGAGGCTGTCATGGCAAGGACTTCCCATTGACTTCCATATTTGTGTGTTTTTTCAGGTGCAGCAGCATTGGGTGTCATACATGGAGAAGATGGACCGAATGGTTGAGGAGGCCTTTCGTGTGAATATAAAGCGCTCTCTACAGGAGCTCTCTAAAGCCATCAGTGGAGACGGCAAGACATCCCCGAACCCCTTATTCAGAGTAGAGGTGGTACTGACACAACAGACTCCTCGATCTCCTGCTCAGGTACACACAGACAGACTCTATTTGTCAAATCTAGTAGTGCAGTGGCTATTGATAACATTGCTTACATGACGAGGTGACCCTTACCTAACATTTAGACATCACAAACATGCCCTTTGTGATTTCAAGGCAAAAAGTATAAATACATTAACTGTGTCAGTGCGAATCTGTGTCAGTGCGAGAGCTGCTGGCCATGTGTTTTACATACAGCATAAAGACACTATCATACATCAAGCAGAGGGCATTCAGAACACCACAACCTCTATAAATCACAGCTGTGGCAGCACTGCTGCGTTATTCAGCACTCTACTCTACTGCTCAGCTCTACAGAGGTATATTTGGACTAAGGCCTATGGGTAATGTCCCATGATGCTTAGTCAGCTAAACACAGTGAGAAAGGAAAAGCAGAAACGTTAGTGTGACTTAATTGAGTGTATTTTAGGGACAGTGGTTGCATTGGTCTGTGGAGACAGACTGCCTCAGGCAAAGCGCTCTAAGTGCCAGAGGGAAGGGAAATGTATTAATGCTAGCTCGGGACACACCATTAAAGGCCTTTTCACACTGAGTGCAAAATGAATAAGCAAAACAAATCATTGATGAATGGTCTGTTCACACCAAGAGCGAAACGAATATGACTGATCGACAACCGAATTCATGCTGGTACAATAGTTGCTGCGACACACCGTTTCCAGCTCTCACAGTGACAATTACAAACGGTCCCAGAAACCACAAGACACTGGACAAGCTAGCAAGATCAAGATTCTGTTATTTTTCGGCAATAAAAATTGATTTTGAGACTCATGATTCCCTATTTGAAAACTTTCCTACATTAGCAGAGTCAGAGTAACATTTACATACTTTTGTGATGAAACATCACATGAGAACAGTCAAAATATTTTTGGGCTATCAACATGAAAAGTGATGCAGTCCTCATTAACATAATTTGATTATTTGCATTTTTGTGAATAATTTTGCGAACAATTCCTTTTCAGTTCATTTACATATTTTGTTTTCCTTAAAGCTGTGTGTTTGTGTTCACTACAATAGGAAAAATACACTAAAAGTTTGGGGGAGGTTTATTTGGTCAAAATTTAGTAAAGGTAAATATTTACAATTCAAAATAGCTTTAATATTTTTTAAAAAAAATGTAATTAATTCATGTGATGGCTTAGCTGAATTTTCAGCAACCATTAATCCAGTCTTCATTGTCACATGATCCTTCAGAAATGATATGCTTATGCTTAAAGGCTGATTTGGTGATCAAGAAACATTTTTGAATATATTCTTTGAAAGTTCACAAAACAGCATTTATTTTCAACATAGAAATCATTTGCAACATTACTCTGTTGTAAAATGTCTTTACTATCACTTTTGATCAATTTAATGCATCCCTGCTGAATAAAAGTATTAACAAAACATACTGACACCAAACTTTTGAATTATAAATAAATCACAAAATTAATACCATGTAATTGTTGTTATCATTTGGCAGGCCTAGTTTTTATTTAATGAATGTAATGATTCTGTCCTTGAAATTTTTTTCCCACTATATGTGTTTGTGTTTGTTTGTCCAGGTGGATTTCTCCCCTTCTCTCCAGAAACTGGCCCACATAGTGAACAGCATTAGCTCTCAGCTCATGAAGACCATGTCAGGGTTCAAACGTCTGCCAGACCTGCTGACCCGCCAGCATTTGCAGCGAAAACCAATCCACAGCATCATCGGTACACCCTCTCTCCATCTCATTTGCCATATCCCCCCTGCATTTACCATGTTTGCCCTCTTTTTATTCCTGTTTCCTCACCTTCATGCCATTCCAAACTCATATAAATTTCTTCTGTGTAACACAAAAGGAGAAATTATTAATAACTGTATGGATCCACTCTCTTTATACAAAATCCTCCTTTTGTATTCCACTGAATGAAGGAAGTGAATGACACATGGGTGACTAATTGATGATGAGAATTTTCATTTTTGGGTAAAAAATCCATTCACATCATCATTTGTGTATTATTGCGTTTGTGTATTTGTGTAAGTAATCAGCGGTTGTTTGAGATCAACAATGCTTTCCTCTTTTTCTGTTTCAGAGCAAGATGAAGAGATCTGTAAGATCCAGGGAGCCATAGCTGCAGGAATGGTGACTAATGCATCTTACCTGCAGACCTACCTGAAGACCTGGGACAAACACAGAGAGATCTGGGAAATTGAAAAAGACAGCTTTATACAGCGCTACCAGCGGCTCAACCCTACAGTAACCTCCTTTGACGCTGACATAGCCAGGTCTGTAACTTTCCTTCATTCTCTTTTTTAGGAGCAAAATTAGTTTTTAAGGTTGTAAAAGCAGGGTCTAAATGGTCTAAAAAGTATGTGCTAGTAAGATTTGTGAGCTTATGAATTATTTGCAGTGCTACTAGTAAAATAAAAGTTACTTTAGTGAACAAATCCACTAAAGGATTCACCATGTTTCTCTCACCATCATACATGCATCTCTTTTCATTTAAAATGCATGAGTCGTGATAGCGTACTAGAGTGCTGTGTATGAGGTCACGTGTGATGGCCTTTCAGACTATTGACGTGTCTGTAGCACAGAGGTGCCAGTCCTGAGGCCAGGGTCAACATCTCTTCCCTATAGATTTGAGCTGCACTCGCCAAATCGTTATCATGTCAACAATGGATGGTTGGGTGTGTGTGTGGATCAGAAAGTGAGAGTGTGCAGTGAGACAGAGACTTTGTGTGTGATTGTGCATTAATGACCTTGTGCATGCTTGGAGGACAATTGTGTGTTGCCTGCCGCCCCCGTTAATGTCTGAAGTTTTTTTCACATCAATTAATGCGTGTACAGACACATTTTATTTTAAACTTCTTGCTTTATCTTCACACTCACTCACAAAATCAAATGATGCTGAACAATGTTTTTTTTCTTGAAAAACCAATTTCATTTACAGTGGGTATGTTGTATTGAGATGACAAATTAAATTGCTATTAATAGGGCAACCATTATGAGTGAGCAAAAAACATGATCAAATTACATGATCTTACAGATCAATTTAAACAAAAGTAATTTAGTGGCGATTAGTAATAATTAAAATCATTGTCTTTTAAAATGTACCAACAATAGCGGTAATGAGAATACATAGTGTAGAGAATATGAAGTACAGATACAATTACAACATTCTTAGGAAGAAAAAATGAAGAGACAAGCATCCAAGTGTCTATCTTTGAACTCTTTTGAGCTCCAATTACAGATTTATCATGGGAAAATACATCTTTATATGCAAAATTGTTGCTTTCACGAAATAGCATAAAGTGTTGCCATTTTGAGAACTTGCTTGATAAACGCAAGGTGGTTTTTATTATATTATCATGTCATGTTTTTTTTTACACAACTTCAAACAATGTTTTTAAGCCAAAAAAAAGACATTAAATGATTGGTAATCTTTGTTTAAGAAGGAGCACATCTCTTGTGTTAAAATGTACATAACAACAATTTTTGATATATAAATTTTCATTGTGCTATGGTTTAAGATTAGTTTCATGAGAATCATCTACTTCATTTATGCTCTGTCTCTCTCTCTCTTTGTACAGATACACAGAGGTGGCGAATAACGTCCAGAAGGAGGAGACAGTGTTAAGTCTGCAGTTTGTGTTGCTGGACTGTTCTCCACTCAAATTCTCTCTGTTGCAGCATTGTAACGAGTGGCAGAGCAAGTTCACACAGCTGCTCAGCCTTATGGCCAGTGCCAAACTAAAGGAATTGCACAGCTTCCTGCGGGAAAACGCTCTCAGGTGTGTGTGAGAGCTCTGTTCCAAAATCGTGCCTCGCTGTCTGCTCTCTATATAAGCAGCTGGGATCCTAACTGAAATGAAACCTCATAAGTGACCGATTTGAAACGCTCTTCATGGGCAGCGACCATTTTAATGGTCACTCATGCATGCCACAGCAATTAACACCCCTCACATGAAGAGCATAAGAGACTCGACAAACCTCTCTGTTGATTCCAATAGAATCTAGCATTAGCTTGTTGCTAAGCTAATGGCCTGACACTCTAATAAATAGTTCCATCGACTAGCCATGAGAATATCGTGGAGATTCAGGGATGTTCTCTTTTGACTTGAGCCAGTGTTATTTTGGTATCATTGAGATACTGTTATTGTTTTTAATGAATAATTTGAATTGGCAATAGTTTTTTATTTCTGTTTTCATTTTATTGTAGTTAAAATGTTAGCAATTTTATTGTGTAGCAACACCCTTGCCACAGCTTTTCATAATGCTAAAAACCACTAAGAATTCCTCATCAACTCCATAGCGACATATACTAAAAAGTTACATTGGTAGGCAGCTCAATAAGTTTTGAAACAGAGCATCTATATGTGACTAGTTCTGAGTTATTGTGTGTAATTCACTTCATTCAATAGGCATTAAATATTTTCCAGGCTCATAGAGTCATTGTCTGTGTGTGTGTTTTCAGGGTGTCTCAGCCTCCTCAGACTCTGCCGGAGTTGGGAGAGAGTCTAAAACTTCTGGAAACTCTGCAGGCAGATCTGAGTAAGATAGAAAGTCAGATTCCACCCATCCATGAGCAGTTTGCCATCCTTGAGAAATACGAGGTTGCCGTCGACCCCGCTGTGAGTGTCGCACCACACACACACATACACTCCCTCAGGTGTTCCAGTCAAATCGTCTTCTAAATGCACTTTCATCTCTTGCCTCCATTCCATATTTGACTGTGCTTTTATTTGACTCAGCGCTCTTAGATTTTCTTTTTCTCTTGCTCTTTCTTTCCGTCTCTGTAGGTGTTGGAGATGCTGGAGGCTCTGAATTCAGAGTGGGTGTGGTTCCAGCAGGTTGTGATTGACAGTGACATCATGTTGAAGAAACACAAAGACATGATGAAGAGTGGGCT
>JAUZSZ010000095.1:3872548-3882803 GCA_034780575.1 Labeobarbus marequensis | reverse complement strand
TAGGCTGTTTTAGAAAGGAAAATGTAAAAGATGAAAAAGAGAAATTAAGGAGAATCAATGAATTATGAATAATTTATTGCATATTATTGAATAATATGTAATCATGTAATCCATAAAAAAGTAACTGTAGTCTGATTACGAGTATTTTAAAATGTAACTTAATCTAATTACAAGTACTTAATTTTTGGAATCTGATTACGTAATCCAGATTACATGTAATCAGTTACTGCCCAGCTCTGGATGCATAATTGATCAAAAGTGACAGTAAAAACAGTTATAATGTCACAAAAGGTTTCTGTTTCAAATAAATGCTTTTCTTTGTGACACAGCTTCCACAAAAATAGTAAGCAGCACAACTGTTTTAAACATCGATAATAATAAGAAAAAAACCAAATTGGCAAATTACAATAGAAAACAGCTATTTAAAACTTGTAATAATATTAGTGCTTGGCAACAATTAATCACATCCAAAATAAAAGTGTGTACTGTGTATATTTATTGTGTATATATATATATATATATATATATAAAGACACATACATACAGTATATATTTTGAAAATATTTACATGTATATGTGTGTGTGTATATATATATATATATATTTAATATATATAATATATAAACATAACATATTTTTCTTAACTATATACCTGCATGTGTGTGTTTTTATAAATACATAATAAATAACACAGTACACACACACATATATTATGTATACAAACAGTTTTTATTTTGGATGCAATTAATCGCGATTAATCATTGCCCAGCACTAAATAATATTTCACAATATTACTTTTTTTACTGCAGCCTTGGTGAGCATAAGAGATTTGTTTGAAAAGCATTACAAAATCTTACCAACCCCAGACTTACCATTTAATTA
The DNA here is from genome assembly GCA_034780575.1 of Labeobarbus marequensis. Taxonomy (NCBI): domain Eukaryota; kingdom Metazoa; phylum Chordata; class Actinopteri; order Cypriniformes; family Cyprinidae; genus Labeobarbus; species Labeobarbus marequensis. The sequence continues at coordinate 3,881,921 of JAUZSZ010000095.1, read as the reverse complement.
ACTTAAAATTCATTGCTGCTGAAGTAGCATTTGCTGTTCAACTGGTCCCTAGTAGCCCCCAGGTAACTTGAGTTTGAGACCTTTGGGTTAAACTGTGTGAGAGAAACATGTCCTCAGAAACAAAGTCTGTCTTGCTTGACGTTTCACTATGTGCTGTGTGCATGTGCATCACATCTGGTTAAGTAGGTGTGTAAATGCATTGTGCAAAACATGTGTCTGTGTTTCTGCAGGCCAGTCTTGTGCAATACAGCTGTATGTGTGTGGATTTGTGAGCTTTCGTCATGGTTTCTGCTGGTCTACTGAAGTTCCTGCTAATGTTTATTCCTGAGCCTGTTTATCTTATGGTCCACGTGAACTAGACAGTGAACATGATTGTGTTTGAACGTGTATACGATTCCTACTGCTGTTATAGCTTTGCATTGCCTGTGTTGCCAGCAGAAGTGGTATTACTAAAAATATCCTATAAACCCGCTCACCTCCTCTTGCACCCCCTGCTGGAAAACCTCCCCCCGCTGTGGATCGCTCCACCCTGTCATGAAATGCTGCCTGCTCCTGCTGCACATTCCACATGGCAGAGCAAACCATCTCCCTGCAGAACCAAAGGGGGATATTCCTAAGCAGCCTTTCTTTCTTTACAGTATGCAAATGATATGAAAAATGGTATTTTTTCATGTTTTCTAGCGTGCACACACTTTTACTTTGCAACACACTTGCTAACATATGCATGCACGTGTGTTTGTGTGCAACCGTAGTGCATATTGAAGTGTGCATGCAAGTCGTCTCCTAGTATGTGTTTGATTCTTATGTATGGATAAGGTGTGTTTCCATGCATGTGTTTTTATTCCCATATGAGTGTGTGTGTTTGCCCAGCTGTGTGGAGGTACATTCTTTAAGCTCCAGTAGGAGGGGGGTTGGAAAACAGAGCAGGCGAATTCCAAATTCCGATTCTCCCTCTGAACATGTCCAGTACTAAACTGCAAACCCAACAAAACTCACGTGGCTCTCTGTTTTTCTCTTTCTTTCTATCCATCTGTTTCTTGTATAAACAGAAGTTAGCTTGAGTTGAGAAATAGCAGATTTGGTTATTCTACAATTTGTTGCTCTGTATTGTTTTAATGCTGTAATCTTGGGATTGGTGTACTGTGATGTTATAATAACATGATGCCAGCCCTGCCCCCTTTTTACTCCCACTAGCCTAAACAGGAAACACTTTGGCTCTGGTTTTTCAGGGTTACAAATAAACTGTATGTTTCTTGTTCTCTTTCTTTTCACTCTTCTTCTTTCTCTATTACAGATTGGGAAAAAGTAATGAGTTCAGTCGGAAGAGAAAGGAGAAGTTTAGTTTCACTGTATGATCATAGTTGTCGTTTGTGTGTAGAAGATAACATGTTTAGTTGTGAGTTTAGCTAGGAAAAAAAAGTAAGGCCATTTGCAGCTGGTACTGACATCTGTGGAAAGCAGTAAATACAGGTACACTACCGAGTTTGGTACTTTTTTCATGTGTATCAGAGACTTCTCAAGATACAATAAAACAGTAATGTTATGAGAAGTATTTTTATTGTAATTATTATAATATGCTTCCTAATTTTATATATTATAAAGTGAAATCTATTCCTGTGGTGGCAGTGTACAAACTATGTATCTTACAAACTACATTTGGAGTTCAAAGGACTGTGTAATTATGCACAAAAACAAAAGTTTTACACTTTTTCAGCAACACGTCTTTTAAAGAAAGCAACCAGTTGATCAAAACATTTGGAAACATTCATACACATTTCATTAACAGAACAACTGACAAACTAACCTCTGTACATAATCTCAGATCTGAGACCCTCTCAATAAAATCTGCATGTTAATAGCATTCTGTCTTAATTGACCATTTGTGATTGGATATGGATGTTAATGTCAGATGTAAACAGGTGCAGAGTGCCGTTAGAAATGACTGTGTTTTTGTAGTCGTGTGTATAAGTAAAGAGTGTACTGACACACACATGCCATCAGGGCTGAAGGTGTGTGTATGTTCATCATGACCGGCTGACTGTGACAAACTAGCAAACCGAATAGCACTTAACGTGTCACTCAGTGTCTGTGCATTTTGCTGGCACGCATTAATAGATTATTGATGCTCTCTTGTGATGGTTGACAGTCAGATGGAGGTGGAAATGGACCTATAATTTCATGCCGATGCCAGACAGACAACACAAATACTAATTTATATCCTCAGAGGAAGCGATTTCTCATGGAGAAGAGAGAGAGAATTAGAAAAAAGCAAGAATGGATGAGAGAAAGTGATAATAGAGTTTTCTCTATAACACCCTTTTCTCTCTCTCGCTCTCTCTATCTGTCTCTCCCTAGTCTTCATTTTGAACAGATGGGTTGAGGTATCAGTTTTTAATGAAAAAGGCAGTGTGAGAGTCACATGACTGTCTCACACACATATACAGGCATTTCAAATCTTTGTGGAGCTCGCATACAGACACTTATTTTGGAATAAGATAGATGGTTCAAATTATTGTTGTGTGTTGTGTTATTGAATAATGGAATAATTGCATGTTACCTTTTGTGTTTCAAAGAAAGGATAAAAACACCTACATTATAGACATTTACATATGACGTGAATACATTTTGGTCAAACTTGACTGGTATGATTTGAATCAGAAAAAGTGTTTACATGACATTTTAAAAAGACTTTCTTTTTTTTTGGCTTAATGAAATCAGTCTTTGTGTATATGTATACTATCTTTCAAATGTTTGTTGTCGGTAAGATTTTGTTTTTGAAAAATATTTTATGCTTACCAAAGGTGCATTTATTTGATCAAAAAATATTATTTCAATTTTAAATGAATACTTTCTATTTTAATAAAAAAATATTAAAATGAATTAACATATATTAAAATTCCATTTCTTCCTGTGGTGGCAAAGCTGAATTTTCAGCAGCTATTTCTCTGTTAAATCATTCTAATATGTTGTTTTGGAGCTCAAGAAACATTTCTTATTATTATCATTGTTGAAAAAAGTTGTGCTGCTTAATATTTTGTGGAAACCATGATTAATTGTTGTTGGGTTTTTTTGTTTGTTTGTTTTTTATCTTTGATGAATAGAAATTTCAAAAGAACGGTATTTATTTCAAATAGATTTTTAAAAATAATTTACAAGTCATATATTGATTCAGTTTCATACGTCGTTGCTAAATAGAAGTATTAATTAAAGTAAATGTGAAGTCAATGTAGTTGTTACTTCTAAAACTTTGCTGTATATTCATGGCCATGCTGTTGTTACTAATCAGCTCATAATGATTCCTAATGGGTTAACAGTGTTTAAATGAATTGATGGACAGTTTTCTTGAAAAAAGTTAACTTCATTTAAAGCTATGTGAAAAGACCGAAGGGGTGCATTGTGGGATGCATTGGTAGGAATGTGCTGATTGGTAATTGCACACAGCTGTAGCTCATTAGATGTTAATTGCCAATTAATCAGCAGCTCCTCACTGTGTATTTTAAAGGGAAATAAAGCAGGGGAATGAGAACTTGGAAATGTTGAAAAGAGGAAACGATTTGTGGCATGAGCAGAAGAGCGTGATTCTTACTTTCCTTTCCTCCTATCACAGTTTCCTTTGTCTATGTCAACACTTGCTCTCTTCACTCCCTCTCAAACATCTCTATGCTAGTAAAGGAAGAACAGTAGACGAGAGAAAAAGATGTTTTTGGGTGTTTTATCTTTTGTACGAAGCCAAGTTACAATCAAGTTAAAATCAAACTGGTACATTTACTTTCAGACTTAAAATTTAACATGACATTTTAAAAGATGATATAGTCTGTCAGAAATCAAACTTTTACAGTGCATGTAAACATAGTATAATGCAGGCATCGTAAAGAAGTTGTTAATTAAAGATGGAGCCGTGTAAACTACATCAGATCTGACATGCTGACACATGGTTGTTTGTCACGTGTGTCATTCACTCATTTTTTATTTTTTTTGTCTATGTTTGGTTACATAACTCCACAAAGGACTTTGAGACCAGCAGCCTTCCCTGACACACATTTACTTACAATCTCTTTTCTTTTGTCTATTGGCCAAGAGTCAAATATTTCACTTCTCCTTGGCACACAGCCACATCTCTGCAGTAATAAATCAATACAATGGAAATTATCGCTTGGGCCAAAGGCACTGTGGACGATAGTGAATGTGGCTTTATTTAGCTTCTGAATTCTCTCGCTCTCTCCCTCCCTTCCTTTCTCAGAGAGATTTTTAGAATAACTTTCGTCTTTGTTGGATCGTGCGAATGGAATTCATGAAAGAAGACTAAAAATAGCTTGAAACGGCATCAGTGTATCAGGAGACGACTTTTTTATGTGCGTGTGTTTTTTTACTTTATTGCTGAACAATGTAAGCATGACGACTTTGCACCAAGTCAGCAGGTTTTCCATCCAGCCTGCTTTTTCAGGTCTCGCGGTGGAACGTTTTCAGCTGCACAAGTATATCATCTCCTGTCCCCATTCAAGGGTGTGAGTGTGTGTGCTTAAGGCTGATTCGAGGTGACACAGTAGGAAAAAAGTTACAGTGCAAAACAGCTGTTTCTTTATTTTCTCTCCCATGCATAGAACACACAAACAGATGCGTATCTCACACATTCACACAAATTTCACTTGTGATGGATCCAAAAAAAACCATGCAAAATCAGCTTTCAGCTGAGTTTAGTAATCCAATGGCCGAAATTCTGATGTTTTGTTTTTGTTTTTTCAAATTAGCACTAAATTGATCATTTCTGACATTCTCACTGAGCAGTAACAGCTGACAGCTATGTAGGTTTTTGCATTTATCTAGGTTGATGCATTTATCTAGAGTGCATGATGGCCATTATGATGCCTATTGCTGTTTAAAGGTTTGGGGTCAGCAAGTGAGCATGACTGTTTTCAACACTGATACAATAAAAAAAAAAAAAAAGTGTTCTGGAGCACCAAATCTGCATATTAAAATGATTTCTTACACTGTGACACTGTGACTGACGCAATGGCCGCTTAAAATTCAGCTTTGACATCATAGATATAAATTACATTTTAAAGTATATTCAAATACAAAACAGTCATATTAAATTGTAATGATGTTTCACAATATTACTATATTTTAGATCAAATAAGTGCAGGTTAAAAATCTTACTGCCCCCAAACTTTGAAAACTGTAGTATATGTGTAATAATATTTATGATAGTAAATAAAAAATTGCTAAATAAAATAAATTAATGTTTATTTAGCAATTAACTTGACAACGTAATAAAGTTAAGACTTAGATATAACTAGCCTCTTCTGTGTAGTCGTCTTTGTAATTTGTTATATATATATATATATATAATATATATATATAAAATAAATAATAATAATGAAGAAATGAAGAAATGTGAACCATAATTTAGGCCATCTAAAGTTGTGACAAATAAGAGAAGTAACTACAGAAGTTGATCATTTCAGTCAATTCTACCAACACTGACTGACCTACTTACCTCCTTGATATGTAGTTCGTTCAGTAAAAAAAAAAAAAGACTTTTACTGCATTTTCTCTATGATTTTTGGTGGAAGCATTGAATACGTTGCACACTTAAAATATTTAATAAACAAGCATGCAAGGAAAGTGTATAACTCTGTGAGTGACAGGCATCTGCAGAAATCTGCGGTGCATTTTCTGGATTTCTGCAGGTGCAGGTACATGATGCACTCTGATTCTGAGATCACACAGAAATACTGGAAGGGAATGAGAGAATGAAATATAGTAAAAGGATCCCTTCCGCTCTCCGATCCCTTCTGTCTGACACACAGGGAGGGAGGGAGGGAGGGAGGGTGAGAACGAGGCTAAGAGAGAGAGAGGTGACGGGGGACGGGGGGGGGGCTGTTTAGAGCGAGAGATGTGAAGAAAAAAAAACAAGAGGCAGGCTAGCCTATAGCGGGGGTTGGGCTTAAGCGCAGTGTGTGTGTGTGAGAGAGACCAGCTCCTTTCCTCTCTTTGTTTGACTACTGAGTGGAAAAAAGCAGAGAAAGAGTGTGTGTGAGTGAGTGAGAGAAAGAGAGAGAGAGAGAGGTGGGAGAAGGATTGAGGGAGGAAAGCAGAGAGAGAAGGAGAACGAGGGAGACACACTTTTTTTTTTTTCTTTGGCTAAAATAGAAGGAATTCTGTTTTGTTTGGAGCTGGAATCCTACATCCTCTTGGCTGTGTCAGCTTTTGCATGGTGTGTTTTTGCTTGCAAACCCTGCTGCCGGTGTGTGTGCGTGTGTGTGTGTGTGTGCGTGTGTGTGTGTTTGTGTGTGAGGGGGGCAGGTAGTCAAGCCTGCAGCTGGTTAAAGGGAAAATAAGAGCTGAGATTTTACCGAACAGACTGAACGAGCAGCTCTCAGTGTGGAATTACCTCAGAAACACGGTAAGACACGCACGTTCCCTCTATCCACTGCTGCTGCTCTGTTTCTTTGTGCTTCCAGCAGGGCATTTAAACTGAACTCGTGAAAGTATCCGGGCTGCGTTTGGACAGCTCAGCAGAATAACAACACACACTAGGTGGAGAGCGAGAGAAAGTTGCACTGCTTTTTCCAGTCGGAATGCCGCACAAAGAAAGCTTGTTGTAGCAGTCAGTCCGGCTGGCTCTGTTTATATTCTGACTGTCACACACACTCACTCTACTGCACAAAAAAGAAAAGATAAAACAGAAATACTCTGCAGTTTTCCGGTGTTTGCTTCCCACACATCCATATGAAAAAGCAGGATGTGTACGTGATTGTTCCTGACAAGATTCCTGTTCTGTTAGTGACTCTTTGTTAAGTGGGGTGAGTTTGTGTAATTGTTTTGCAGGCGTGTGTGTGCTGTCCGTTGTGGTCATAGGAAGTGGTGGTTATGGATTGTGTTAGTTGAGAACTAGAGTAAAACCCCGGCGGCGTGAGTGTGTGAACCTCCACTTCCTCCTGGCCGTGTGTCCGTCTCACACAACCCAAATCCATTACCGGCATCCTGGAGTGTTTCGATCAATCAAGAGTCATTGTGCGGATGTGTGTGTGTGTGTGTGTGTGTGTGTGTGCGTTGCTGGGCGTGTATCAGTTGGCTTCGCCCCTCATTAAAGCTCTCCACTAAGATAAAGAAACACAAAACATTGCCGGAAGAGCACACTTCATCATTGTCATCAGGAGATGTGTAAAACAATTGCACGTCTTCATCTGTCAGTATTCGGTTTCTCCATTCTTCAATACTTCTCCACAGAAACAACATCGCTCGTTCTCATTCTCTCTGTCTTCCTCGCCCCGTCCATCGGCGAAAGAGCAAATTGTGACTGTCTGCCCTGAAACAAATTTGACGTAGTGTTGCCGGTGCCTGTTTTCATCAGAGCGTATGCATGTCGCCCTCAGGCCCCTATTGCTTTTAGCCTACATTGCTGTTTGAGCTCCACTAGCTGCTGTTTAAGCTGAGCACAATCCAACTCTGTTAGCATTAGCAGCATGAGGACTATTATTACCCATAATGCCATGGTGATTAGCAGTGTGCTAATCTATTCATTAGCTGCTAATCTAATTGTCAGCACTGGTAATGACTGGGCCGTTTGTGTATTTCTGAAGTAGTTTTGTATAGTCGTTTATGTCAAAATACAGTTGAGTCCTAGCTAGCATGGCGTCGTCAAAAAAGAGGAAATTAAAAGAATGCCAATTTTTCTCATTTTATTTTGTTGTTTATAGTAGTGACAATAAGTAATTGCTAATGTATTTTGGTATAAACCATGCTCCTGTATTACTATGTAGTACCTTGCTGAAAAATCAGCCTGTTGGTTTGCTGGTCTTATCCGGTTTACGCTGGTTTCCTAGGCTGTCCCAGCTGGAGTTTAGCTGATTGAGATGAGACTTTCTAGCCTGACCAGCCGAAGTGTCCAGAGCGTCTCTAAAACCAGTTAAGACCATCAAATCATATTAGGCTGGTTTAAGTGTTCTAGCTTTCTGTCCAAGTCATTTTGGATTTGCCTCAGTCTCCATTGTAAGCTCTGTCTTTATCACTCCCTGTGATGGGTGTTTGTTCTTCTGCAGATGTGGTGTGGGTGTGTGTGTCCCCTGAACCCCACCCCCCCAGGACAGGCCTGACTGAACGAGGGATTGTGCATTCATTGGAATGGGGAGAGAGAGAGAAGGGAGGGAGGGAGGTAGGAATGATTGAGTGGGCTGCCTGGAGAAGAAAAGGAGACGAGAGAGGGGTGGGGGAGGGGAAATGTTGAATGTTGCTTGGCTGGTGTTTTGCTCTTTGGTTGAAGGAGGAGAGGGGGAGGTGGGTAGGTATTGACACCCAGCTGGTTAATTTGAGAAGGAAAGATATGCATAGGATGAGAGAATGCACAGATTGCTGAAGAACAGGGTCATATGTGCTTAAACGAGAGTGAAAACACAAACATCATGTGACAGGAAATATTTGCTCAGAAAAAATGCTTATAAACACTGACATGAATTGAAATAACCTGATATAAATACTAGTTAGTGTACTGAAACCTCATAAAATAACTTTTTATAGAATTGTGTCTATCTATCTATTTATCTGTCTAACTATCTATCTATCGATTAGGGGTGTAACGATTCATCAATATAGATTGATACGATGCATCGATGCCACACGTAAAATACCGATATCTGTAGTATAAATAGGCACATTTATTTTGGCATTGTCCACATTTTCACATAATGTCCATCTATGCATTAGCACCAACTTGGAGATGGGAATATATGGAAGTCGGAGCCAGCTCCAAATGGGCGGGTCAGCTCCAGGTAGGCTGGGCCTTGTTAATATGGCCTACACCAAACCCAACCCTAAACCTACCCTCCCTCTTGGAGCTGTCCCAACCTACTTGCAGCATAAGTTACTCCCACTTGGAGGTAAGTCCCTCCCACTTGGAGGTCTCCAGGCTGCAGCAATATATACTTGCCAACGCGTGTATTCTCGTTCAGTCTCACGTATCAGGACTCGATATAAGGACTGCCCGAAGGCACAAGGCCAGCATAAAAGATGCTCTGGATTGTTTGCAGAAAAGTCGAGCGCTGTGTGAGAAGTTTTCTGCGCACACATCTGAAGCGCACGCACACAGACTGCCGCGTCTACACCGCGCGAATACTAAATTGAGCTCTCTTCCGCTTTTTTGTGCATGGATGATTAAATACAGACATAATTACATTAAAATTTGCGTTTTGTGGAATTTCCTAGTCACAGTCGGTTAGGCATATGTCTTAACGTAAACAGTTGAGAAAGAAAACGCATGTGTATCAGTAGGCTATTTTAAATCCGTGCTTTCGTTCTTAAAGTGAAAGCAAACTAATAATTAATCTAATGCTGTCAAAGAAAAATACAAGTGCTCACTGCTCCTGACTAAATA
>JAUZSZ010000095.1:3759191-3771574 GCA_034780575.1 Labeobarbus marequensis | reverse complement strand
ACGCGCATCAAGTATGTCTAAATTCATATAATTTTGGTTTAACTTCTGCGTAATGACTTTATGTAGGCTAATTTCAGTGCTTATCTCCATTAATGAGAGTGGAATATTTAATGTAAATGTGTATATCGAAATGAAAAAAGAGTTTAAAATCCTTGTTTACTTCATTACTTTTCTCTCTCCAGGAAAAAGAGTGCGTACGCACAGTCGAGAGCATCCGTACGGTGCGCACATATTTACGCCAAGTTTATTTTTTATAAATCCGGATACCTGCGTGGAAAACAGCGTACGCACATTTCTATGCCCATTTTGTGCGTACGCAACGTTTATACATCAGGCCCCTGGTCTTTTCACGATCGGACAGCTATACAATTAGAGAAAATGCATTAAGTGACCAGGCGTAAACAGGCCCTTGAAAACATCTTACTGACCCCAAACTTTCAAACGGTAGTGTATATTCTCATACATACCAAGCAATGCTCTTTGCCATGATTCAGCCAATGTCCAGTCCTTCCAGTACGAATGATTCTCTGAAGCTGGTTAGTCTTCACCCAGATAATCTCATCTACACGCTCATAGCTAATTGAGTGACAGAAAACAAAAAAAAAGATTAAGTTTACTGATTTAGTTATATTTAAAGAGATCGCTATGACTTTACACTTTCCACATGTAAAATCACCTACCCCCATAAGCTTAGACACTCTCTGCCCAGCTCCATAGCTCTGCGAAGACAGAAAATGAACTATTGTTGACCTGCATTTGGACTGTTGCCAAGACGGCATTATATAACCTCTTTTCAACTTTTCAGATCATTTATTCATAGATACGTCTTCTTATGGCATGCATGTGATCATGGAAAATGTATTCAGACACAGATTTAATCAATTGTGCAGAGTTCAAAGTTGTTAAAAGCTTTTGGAAAATGTAACTCTGGAATATCAAAAACATCTGTGATATAATCAAGATGATTTTAATTTTGTATTTAGGTTTACATTCATCAGTGTGGTAAAAGTGATGCAAAATCTTATTGCACTTAGATAAAAGGGTCTTAAGAAGCTTTGTGTTCAGTCGTTCCCCAGAGCCCCTACCTTCCTGTCACCCAGAGGAAGAGGAAACCGTCATCCTGCAGAATAGGAATGTTGAGTTTCCTCATCTCGTCGTCTGTAAGTGTTCCATATGGAAGCTCCATGTGAATGTCCCACGGTGGGTCGGCCATCACCACTGCAAACTTCCCCAGGATGGACACATCCAGATAACGGATGTCACAGCAAATCCACTGAGGTGGGGATAAGGTCAGAGGCATATATCGGTTACATGTCTTAAAATAAAAATGTCAATCACAGTTTTAACATTTGAAAATTTGTTTTTGAATATGTAGACAAATACAAGAACAGCAACACCAAATAAGAGAATGAAAGAAGCAAGTACAGAACAGAAACATATCTAGGGCCAGTTGCACCAGCTGTACATAAGTATTTTTGATGTAAAGGGCATTAAGTTACAACTTGCGCACTGCTACTACTTTTGCGTTGCACCATTAAACTTATTTCAAATGTAACTCTACATATACATTGAACATTAACAGAAGCTTCCAACCAGCCAGGTGTAATGGCATATTGGCACATGACTGAATTACATCAGTAAGCTCGACAGACTTCAGTCCTTTAGACAAAGAGGATAATGTTGACATTTACACTTGTTTATAATTTGAGAGAGAGAACATTCTGTGAATTAATTACTTGGCACTTTGACACAAACTATAATGTTAAAGAGTGCATCTGTCGGTGCATACTGCACACGTCAAATAAATTAATCATAATTAATAAATGTCCTTTCTTATTGATTCTTATTAATTAAAAATACCTATTAGTTACATGAGACAAAATAAGTTAAAATCAAGGATAAACTGAAATTCACGGCATTGCAACACAATTTCTGCTCAAGTATTTGAAGGCTGCTATTAGACCACTGAGGGTACAAGTCAGATTTTGTGACTATGCATTACTTTCCTTATGACCTATTAGCTATATTCTGCCTTAAGAACGAATGGTGCAACTGAATAAAGTACTGAGTTAGTTTCATGTTACAGTAGCTAGTAGTTAATAAGTCTCTAGTGTGGGCTATATGTTACAGTAGGAATAGAAACTTACAAACTGGTGCAACCTTCCCAAGAGACCATACCTAATTCTATATTATTATATTATAGTGGTTTTAGTGAATTTCAGCTTCAAATCAATTACTGTATATTATAGCTTGACAGAATCTGTGGAATAGGTAAATTCATACAATACTTTACCTGTGAAGGAAACAACTTGCCAACGTTGCTGTCTCCCACAGTTGAGTGCAGTCCAAGCTCAGTGGCCCCTGCCTGGGGCCCCAATGTGTCACCCTCTGCCTCAGAAGGGCTGTCAATCTCATAGTGCACATATTTACAAGTGTCCATGTGGAAACAAGTATTCAGAAAGGAGCAGTCGCCAAGGCTCTCGTCTGTGTGTTTGTTGATGATCCGCCTTAGAAAGTTAAATTATAACATAATTCAACAAATTAAACTAAAAAATTGCAAAATTATTTGTTCACAATATGTTTAGATAAGATTTTATAATTACTAATAATAAAAATGATAATTATTGATTATTATAACAATTTCTAAATGCATAATTATATAGTTAATTCAGATATTACTATTATTATTTTCATTTATATACATTTTATATGGCTGCTATTTATTTTAATTACACTTTTTTTTTAATAGTGCGTGAGTGTGAACTGACCTGAAGTGCAACTTGGTGCAGGGCTGAGGTGTGTCCCCCGACTGCACACACTCCTCTTTTGTCCCATGATCACAGAACTCCTGTACTTGAGCTCTGCCTCGTGAGCGAAACTTCTCCACAATCGACTGTTCCTTTGCTGAACTGGTGTTTAACAGCTCTAGGATCTCTTGGCTCACCTGAGGCACAAGTATACATACATCAGACTCTAGATCCATATAAATACACAAGGCCTTTACTGACTTGCTACTTAGTTATTATACCTTTTTGCTTTGCTGTTCCTTAGTGGACTGCTGGCTCAGTAGACTCTCAATCTCCATGTCCAGATGAGATGCTTGCACCTTGTTGCTCCGCCCTTTTTTCTCAGGCCCACCCCCTCCAACCCCAGAGGATCCAGTAAGCTGTGAACTCGAGGCAGGACCCAGTGAAGCAGAGGATTTTTTAGGAGGTGAAGATGGTGCTTGAAGCAAAGGGGAAGAGCCTGTGGCTCTTTTTTGATGGGTAATTTCATCTCCTTTTCTTTTAATGGCAGTTCTCTGTGGCTGGGCTGTGCTGCCAATCATAGCCCATAGTTTGGTGTGGTCGACTGAAGTGACAAGGGTGGAGGAGGAAGTGGATGAGGAGGCAGTGATGGACGGCTGACGAACTTCAATAAGTTCTTGGGCAGAAAATTTGAGGAGGAGACTTTGGATGCAGGCATGAGAAACTGCAGACTCAGACTGAGCCATAGTTGCAAATGAGGGAGAGTGAGAAGGACAGAAAGACAAAACAGATATGAATATTTCTATAGTATTCACAATAAGTTTAGATAAATGTGACAATTTTTGTTTCACATCGTCCTTATGTACTTCACAGTTTTAACAACTTTACTATTTTTTCTCTAATGCGGGAGATAGTAATAATGAGTACATGTCCAGGTTTTTGACTGGTAGTGTACACAAGCATGCACACAGATCTTACTGTGTTTAGCTGGTTGGTGATAGCTAGGGAATCAATCGGGAGAGAAAGACTCAGTTCAGACAGGTATCCCAGCAGCCTCTTCTCTAGTTCAGGGTCTGGAGGCTGCTCAACTTCCACTTGCGGAGGACTCTGTAGTGCCGGTCCAGGGCTGTCGCTCCTTGCGGACCCACCCTCAACACCTCCAATCTCTGTTAAAAACCAGAATTAATTGTTGGAAAAATGCACATGCAGTAGGTGGCACCATAGATCCACTAATATCACTATTGAAAAAAAATAAACCTGATTGAAACCTGATGCATTCTTCCATTGGCATGCATTTAAAGTTACAATTTCAGCATCATGATTCCACACTTCTGACAGAATCCTGCGGGGTCTCTGTATTCAGCATTTGATATCAAGCAAATAATGCAACATGGTGTATGAGCAACATGGTTTGTAATGGTGACTCTCATTACATATCCAGGTAGTATTTTTTTAACAAACAAATCAAATGCTATTTATGTTACAGTTAATAGATCTGCAGATCTCACAGCACACACCGATGCCCAGTTGAGTTGTGTCTTTTCTTCTCCTCTGCAGCCTCTCTCGCAGGGAATCCAGCTGCTTTTTGTGCGCCTGGATGTGACTCCATGTGTCTGACATGGCTTGAATGAAACTAGATAAACAATGAATTTAAAAAACAGACAAATTAAACAGATATTTCACAAAGTTCAGTTCACTTATAGAAATCCAGCGCTGAGTGAATGTACTCTCTATGCACACAACGCCGCTACACCGAGTGCATTTCAAAATAAAAGAACCTCACGACGCACTGATTGTCCATTTTAGCTATTCTCACGTTCAGATTGGCACTGAGACACAAAGACACAGTTTATTTTATTGTGATTTTTTTATTGTGATTAATTTATAATTATATAATATACAAAATTATAAAATATGTTTCATCCAAGAATAAAGCAGTATGTATTATGTATTATCACTAGATATCAGTTCCTGTGTAAGTGAGAGGTCTTCCGGTACACGGGGAGAGAAGACAAACCAGCTAGTTAGAATACAGCCGAAAAACAAGCTCATCTAACTGAAGGTACTACACACGCTCAAAAACAAAAAGATTATATAAATGAATCTAGCATATCGAAAATGACGGTAATGACTTTGTTTCAAGGGAACGAGAACAGTTTCCATTAAAAAATGCCAGCACCGAATGTTTACGGAACGGAATGAAAAACAGTAATAGTATTTCATTTATTTCTGTTTGACTCCAGCGGCTACGCAACGATGTAGAGTGAAACAAACAGCGCAACCGACCGGTGTTTAACGATTCATGAACGATGACTCACATGATGAGTCGGTTCTTTTTAATGAATCAATAACATTGTAGTTGGATTCCGGAGCCGATTGACTCATATGAGCCGGTTCTTTTAAGTGAATCAAAAAGGCTAATGAATCAGTCGCCGTTAATTTAGCTATTTAGTACCAATTGATATGGAAACATAATGGATATGTGAATATATTCAGTTACTAGTGCCAGTTTAGAACATTTATGAGTGTAACGTTACACAGGTCTGCTGTGTGTCATTTTAACTCGCTGAAAACCCTCCAGATCATCATTAAACGTTGATTAACGGATGTCTTGTTCTTTTGGTAACGTACAGCGCTTTTCCTGTGAATTGACATGGCCGAGCCACGCAGCCCGGTGTCCGCTTCTGTACCCCACAACCCGATGGTGCTGCCCACCCCAGAGGGCTCTACCCTTGAGATGGACCCGATGGAGTACACCCTCCGCAAGCGTCTGCCCCGCAAACTGCCCAAACGACGGAACGACGTCTACGTCAACATGAAAACAGACTTCAAGGCCCAGCTGGCGAGGTGTCAGAAACTTCTGGACGCTCATAGGGAAATCTGCATCCACGGTCTGGGACTGGCCATCAACCGGGCCATTAACATCGCCCTGCAGCTCCAGACGTCCAGCCAGGGTGCGCTGCAGCTAGCGGCCAACACATCTACCGTAGAGCTCATAGATGACCTGGAGCCCGATGATCCGGATGAGGCGGGGGAGCCGCTTACACGCACCCGTAATAACTCAGCAATACACATCAAGGTGTTTTATCCCAACCCCTAGAGCCAGTATCAGTGTTAACACAACAAATGACAACTTCAAAGACTCCATAAACATTAATGTAATATTCGTGGTTTAAAGGTGATGTCTGTTTTATTTTGTATGACTTCTGTTCTGGTTCAGCCTGAAGCTTATTGAATTAATTGCTGTGGTGTTCTTGAATGTTTCATTTGAGAAACAATGTAGAAAGGGAATGTGCAAGAGCATATGTTTTTCCCACTTTCAGAAACAGAAATAAGTTTATGTATTTGTTTTCTCTTGTATAGTGAACTTGTAACCAAAAGATCATGCATCAGTTGTGATTTAAAGCTTAGTTAAATGGAAAGTAAAAAGACATTGTTAGACCTACCTGCTGTTTTCCTCTTTCTGTAGTCTATTTTAAGGATAATTTATTTTACGTATATTATTTAATAGTAATAATAGTAGTAAATAACATTATTTATTATATTATTTAACATTAATGTTATAACTTAAGAATAATACCTATATTTTTCCTCTGTAAAATACTATTGGGTAATAATGACAGATTTGACAAGGGTCTGCTTTCTCCAAGTGTGTGGCTATAATATGGGGCACAGATGCCATAAAAATGGTAATATACTTTCTGAGTGGGAAATAGAGATGGCATGTTAGCAAGGTTGAATTGTGAGCAGTGTATTGACATTCTCAGCAGAGATGCTTTCATAAGACAAAAAGAAAAACTTCCTCTCTCTTTGTTTTTACAGTTCTATTTTTTAGCTAAGAATAATACTTTGTATTTGAATACCGAATGACATTGTGATGAAAGAACCACACAACAGCAAAACAACAGGAAAAAACATCTACAAACATACTTTGTTGCATCTAGACAGAGACTGATTGACAGATGTAAAAAAACAGGCTATTTACGAAACACACAAGTTATACGGAAAAAGAGAAACAAAATGTCAACCTTACGATCATTTCCCAAAGGAAAATATGCAGCGTTGTGCGTGAAGTGGAAGCAGGCCAGGATGTTCATCATACACACACTAATCAATATTTTTCCTGGCAGCGACGTTATCTGCACAAGACCGCGTAATTCAGACATGAGCTAACACAGAGCCTCATCAGCTCTCACGAAAGCTTCCAATTCCCCCGACACAAGCAGCAATCTAGTCCTTCTTCCTGTTCACCCCAACTGACCCGTAAGAATTCAGCATTACAACCTTCCTCCCCGACGCTTGAAACATTCCCTGCAGCATTCACAAAAGTCACACACATTCATACACACAAACACATAAACGTAACACTGAAATGAATATAAAACCTACAGTGCATATTTAATATTGATAAATAGACTTCTCTATCAGCAGTTCAATGTTTGGAGGTGCTTGAGGCCACAGTAAATGGAGGAAGAGAGGTCTTCACTTGAATATCTTCAGAAAAGAACCTGCAAAAGCAAGTGATTCCAGCTCTAAGAAGTATCATCTATATAAATAATGACAATTTCATAAGCAACATAAAACACTTAAGAAGTCCCAAATAAACCTTCCCAGTTGAGCTGGGCAAGTGCCATCAGTCATTTGGGGAAAGAGGAGTGATTTCATGATTGAGTCTGGTTGATTTTTGCCAGGTAACGCAGGTGGGTGCTTGGCATTTTGGGGGATGTCTTCTTTTCCCTTTGTGAGTAAATTTTTCAAAGTGCTACAGCTCCCAGCCATTCAAATCTCGGCAACATATCCTTTGTAGTAGCCCATATCCTGCCTCCTGATATGAGGAGCTCCAATTAGTTTGGCCCTTGCTCAAAACTGTCTATCAGCTGACACCTTGAAGGCAGACAGGTGCATTGGCAAGCAGAAGACGCACTTTTCCCCGCAGGAAGTTGATGTGGACCTGAAACAGCTCTGAGATCGAGGATACTTTCTGCATCTCCTTGTCTTCTCCACCACTGGTAGGAGGTACATATTCCTGAGAGACAGAAGGAAATGGGTTAAAAGAGTAATAACGCAGTGTAACTAATACTGTGTAACAGCTTTACATTTCAGACACTCATATTCATGCTTTTAAATTCTGAATAACATTTCTGTACCAACTGGAATAACAACTCTGTAGAAAAACAGAAAACTATTGGTAATTTTCTGCTGGAATATTTTCCATTAAGTTTCAGAGCATTCCTTTCATTTTACCTCACACAAAAATGAAAATTTGCTGAAAATGTACTCAAATCTCAGACTTCATCGGAACAGAATTGGAGAAATTCAGCATTATATCACTTACTCACCAGTAACTCCTCTGCAGTGAATGGGATTTTATCAGCGGTTTGGACTCTCATTCTCACAGCAACCATTCACCGCAGAGGATCCAATGGTGAGCAAGTGATGTAATACTAAATTTCTCCAAATCTGTTCCAATAAAGAAACAAATTCATCTGTGTCATGGATGTCCTGAGCATATTTACATTTTTGGGTAAACTATTCCGTTAACACAAGACAAAAAAATTGCTTAATTTCAAAATATGGGAAAACACTTTTCAATACAGAATATTCCTTCATAATAACACAGTATATTGGACTCAGCCGAGAGTGTAGTTTTATAGCCACTGCTTGTTTTTATCTAGAACTACGACACAATGACGTAATTGCTGTAAAGTGACGAACACGCTTTCTTCCTGAAGTTGACAAGTTTTTAGTACACTACACTTGATTAGCATAACATCCATTTTCCTGTTCCTGTGGTAAAGCATGACGGTCACAGGGTTTGATTCTCAGAAAACAAATAAGCTGATGAAATTTATGTATATTGAATGAAATGTACGGCTTAAATGCACTGTACACTTGCTTTGGATAAAAAGGTCTGCCAAATGCATGCATGTTTATGTAAATTCGGTTCTAAGTGTATATTCTTAACCATTATGCTAATGAATAATGTAGTTCCAAAACACAATGGTTCACAAGTTTACTCAACAAGAACACAAAAAAGTTACAAAGAACCTAGAAAGCAGCATATGTGTTTTCAACATTATTAAGAAATGTTACAAATCAGCATATTAGAATGATTACGACAGGAGTAATGACTGCTGAAAATTCAGCTTTGCCAAAATGGGAATAAATAACATTTTAAAATATATTAAAATGGAAAACAGTTATTTCAACTGTAATAACATTTCACAAAATAACTGTTTTTAAACTATTTTGATCAAATAACTGCAGCCCTGGCAAGCATAAGAAACTTCTCTCTCTCCAAGAGACCTGTGCATCTCACCGGTATGCTGAGACTTCGCAGCACTTGTCTGATGCTGGCAATGTTGCCAATACTGGCATCTATGTGGGACTGGAGCATGTCAGTCTGATTAGATGCCTGTAATGAGCTGATGGCCTCGTTCAGCACGTGTAGGCCTGACTGGACCTCCTGAGCTTGCTCCTCTATCTGAAGTGACATACAGAATATATTCATAAAGGAACACGTTAACCACATTATTTATTAAGTTAAGGTATTGATCTATATTATATTAAAATCTTTACAACAGGAACATGCCGGGCAGCTTACATTCATTTCTTCCCAGACATCAAAATCAACTCTTGTCAGAGGAACAGTGAAGTTTGTTGCAATGCTGCAAGCATCCTTACAAGCTCTCTGCAATAGCAAAAACATTCAAGTCGCATGTATTAATACAGCACTTCAAAGCAGCATCACAGTACTGCACAAAATAACAGTATTAATGTTGCAAACCCCTTAAATTATGAAACAAATACAATTTCAGCTGTAAAGCAACTCCAAAAAAACAACAGCATCATTATTCAGCTGTTTAGTTCAGTTTTGATTCAGCTTAGTTCAGTGATGGTGTCAGTATTAGCAAAGTTCATTAGTAAACATAATTCAACAATTGAATTGTCATTATACAGCTCAAGTGAGTTCAATGTCGATTCAGCTTGTGCAAAGTTAATCAAAATATGAAACGAGCTTAATTCAGCTATAAGCAGATCTACAGAAGGCAACAGTGTCATTATTTTCAATTAATTTAGATTCAATTCATTTCAGTAACTGTGTCAGTGTTGCAGAGTTCATCAATTATGAAATTCAGCTATAAAGCAGCTCTACAGAAGACAACTGTCATTTTCCAGCTTAAATTATTTCAAAGTCATGTGATATTCAGTGGGAATTCTTTCAGTGGGTAAGGAGTTCTTCAAAAAGCACATTAGTTTTCAAAAACAGTTGTGAGAGGGCACACAGGAAGAGGACAGATTGCACGTTAACACGTTAATGTTAACTGTCCTCATTTGTAAGTCGCTTTGGATAAAAGCGTCTGCTAAATGACTAAATGTAAATGTAGAAATGTTAACTTGACATTGCAAAGGTGTTTGCCTGATGCATGCGTAAGATTAAAGAACCGCACAGATGAAATGCAAGAAAATGGCTTGGAATTGCAATGAAACGGGTTTATAAAATTACAGCTTCAGCCATCGTGTGCATGTCTCTCACCATAGCAGCCTCTGCATCCCAAGCCTCCTTAATGAAATGGTCGAGGACGCGCAGGTCACAGATGGGGCGTAATGGGGAGGACAGGCCTGGACGAGTCCACTCCAGCACCATCAGCAGTAAGGCAAAGAGTCCTGGCACGCATAGAAGAAATGAAGATCAGTTTAAAACCAATTCAGACTTTGGATGAGATTTTAAAAAAGGACTTTAACACTGCTACTATCTAGCAAGAGACTAGCAGCACTCAAGCCAAGACAACCAGATTCCAGAACAGTTTCTTCCCACAGGCTATCAGATTTAACAAATCCCACTCTCCTAACCCCCTTCCTACTATAGTCATTGTTATACAGACACAGCAGTGACTTCAAGACACTTTAATGTGATATAACAAATATAAGAGAAACAAATATTAACAATATTGTACAAAATTAAAAGGAAGAGTATTTTATTATGAATAAAATAGTTCAATAGAAAATATTTAAATTTGAATCATATTTGAACAAATATTACATTAGTTTAATTTGTAATTACACTCTTCAAAATAAAGGTGCTTCAAAAGGTTCTTCAAGCGATGCCATAGAAGAACCATTTTTAGTTCCACAAAGAACTATTCAGTCAAAGGTTCTTTAAAGAACCTTTGTCTTCCTTACCTTTTTATAATCTGAAGATTATAATCTGAAGATTTTTTATAATCACTTTTGTGAAACAGAAAGGTTCTTCGGATGTTAAAGGTTCTTTATGGAACCATTTAGACAAAAAGGTTCTTCTATGCCATCATGAAGCTCCTTTATTTTTAAGAGTGTAAAGTTGAATTATGCTTTATGTTTAATAACACAGGGTTTGTATTTGATATCAGTTTGACATTATCAAATAATTACGGGCGCATATACTCTAAATAAAATGCCACTTAATACTTAAAAATAACAACAAACCTGACTTTGATTTTATGGTAAGGAGACTAAAGCAAATGTGCTATTAACGCATGGTAACAAGACTTGCCACAAGGTGGAGCACTGCTACGTTTAGGTAAAGAAATATATGAAGTGATTTTGTATTAATCTACTCACTTGGCACCTGAACTACATCTTTCCTAGCCAATGGATGAACACAGAAACTGTAACTCAACCATCCCATCTGTATTCCAGCATCTGTTCATGCAGCCCTATATTTTCCCTTTGTCTTCAGACACGTTCACATCTAGAAATGATAACTATAACAGTAACTATATTAACATCCACACCACTGCACGATAATGTTCTGCTTATTATATGGACATGCTTC
Organism: Labeobarbus marequensis; assembly: GCA_034780575.1. Lineage (NCBI taxonomy): Eukaryota > Metazoa > Chordata > Actinopteri > Cypriniformes > Cyprinidae > Labeobarbus > Labeobarbus marequensis. The sequence goes on along the minus strand of JAUZSZ010000095.1, from coordinate 3,760,012 downwards.
AGTTATGTCAGGTAAATCTGTTGCGTTCAATGCTCAAGCTGCATGATGGTTTCTGACTGGCTTAATATTTTATCATTCATCAGCTAAAAATCGTTTTGAAAGTGATTTCAATTATGTTGTTGTTCTGTGTCGCAATCATTATGGTTGTGGTGTGAACTTCCCTATTCTCATAGAATTAGAGCCATTATTGACTATATATACAGTTACAGTTATCATCTTTGGTGTGACCTAGTCTTTTGATTCTATGATTTCCAGTTAAAATATGAAGTGCCACTCTGTTCCTTAATGCTCTACAAGATTAAGATGTCTCAATTTGTAAAAGTGAAAGATTTCCATCATGTGCATGCTGTAAATAACAATTTGATTGCATTTAATTGACTATCTAATATAAATAAATCATTAACTGTAAAAAACAAACTAAAAACCAACAAATATCATAACCAAGAAACCAGTCACCAACATTACGCCCTGAAAAAAGCAGAAAATTCTATTCATAAAGAAAAAGACACACCCACACAATGCTGAATCCTCTGTCTATCTGGAATAAAAAGACAGATAACATAGAAAGAGTGTTTGTGTATGTCTGGTCTGCAGCATCTAATCCATCACATGCGTGTCAGATTGTGTGAAACCTAAGGTCTGAGTCATGAAACGATAAAAATACATATTTGCAGTGGCAACAAATGGTAATTCTAATCTCTTCCTATTGCTTCCTAAGCCACACTTGCGTACATTTAGGGCAGATAAGTACAGCATGAATAAGTATTCATCCTATGTAGTAAGTCATGAGATGTTCTAGCATTTATATAAATTTTTGAATG
>JAUZSZ010000095.1:3701437-3712522 GCA_034780575.1 Labeobarbus marequensis | reverse complement strand
AATATAGCAAACTTCTTTACAAATATTGATACTGATTATAAAAATTGAATTTAGTAGAAACAAATTATTTTTATTTTTCAACAGAAACAAACATCCAGAGCCTTTTACAGGATCTGGGCTTGGAGAAGTACTACCCAAACAAACTCTCACTCAGCGATGTGCTTCAGATTGAGAAGAGGTCAGTGACAGATGAACCAGCCCAGTCTCTATCATCCTTACCATGGCTGTTCCTGAAGAAACTGATGATGGTGAATGTGACTGCAAGAGGTGTAAAATATTCATCTGATGAGAGTGAAGATTTGTCAAGCTTAGATTTATACAATGAAACATTTGATTTTCTGAATGATCAGAACAGCAGTGTGAACCCTTTAGACATAGTGTCCGCCCTTTTCCTTTGTTCAGATGGTTTCCTCCAACAGGAAATGGTCTCAAAAATGTCAATGTGTCAGTTCTCTGTTCCTTTGCTTCTTCCAAACTCTGACACTCAACAGTGTACGTTAATGCTTTGGGCCATGAGAGATATTGTGAAAAAATGTAGACCTCATTCCCTGTCAGACCCAAGAGGCTTTGTGGAGGAGAGAATTGTTCACTTTGAGCTCCCCCTAGTGTCTTTTGTTCGACTTGGTGATTGCAGCATTTCTAAATCTCAGATCTTAAACAAATTGCTTAGCAACCCCCAGCAGTATCATGATATTTTTGTACATCGTGATATGGATTGCGGAGACATTCCAAGAAAGATATCAAATGGGTTAGTGGAGATGAGTTGGTATCTACCTTGTGGAAACAAAAACATTGATGTTTTTCCTGAACCTGTGGCTGTTGCTAATTTAAGAGGTGATATCAGTGCCTTTGAAACACAATACTCCTTCTTATGCCAGACCTCCACTGCGGTTTTTGTGTTCTTTGACAATCTGGACACAAACTACAAGCTACTCACCAACCAACATGTGAAAGCACAGTTTTTTTTAGTGGGCAATGTACAAAAAGCATTTGATTTAGGGCAGTTGAAAAGGACAGCCTCAGAAATGAGTTTGAAGAAAAACAACATCATTCTGAAGACCAATCAAAATGATGCAAATTTTGTTAAAAATCTACATTCTTCAGTAAATCAAATAATTAATAATCATTCCAACAAAGCACGTCTGGAGGAAATGGACACTATAGCACATGAACTTGGAATTTTAGTTGATGAAGACATCCAGGAATGTCAGGAAGCAAAAAATAATGCGCATAGCTTAACAAAAAATATACAGGACACACTGCATTTCAAAGAGACACAGCTTCCCCTTCAGGGTAAAATCTGGAAAGATTTGGCAAAACTGGAAAAAGAGGAATGTAGACTCCGGAAAGCTGGTGATCAAAACATAGAGACATACAAGAGTGATCTCCAGAATAAAAAGACTGAACTCAGGAAACAGCAGAGTAAATATGATATCTCGGAGGCCATGTCCTGCTTTGTTAGTGCACTATCAAGCTCAAACCAGGAGAGGTCCTACTTCTTGAAATGGATGAGGATGAACCTTGACAATCTCTCCCGAAAAAGCCTCTCCAGTCTCAGAGAGCAGTACAAAGAAAAGTGCAAACAATTTTCAGAAAACAAAGAGGAAATCGCACAGCTTGACCAACAGATCTCTAACAGTTCTTTAGGAATTGAGCACTTCCTGCGTGAAATGGGCCAACTCTATGAAGCTGCGGTGTCACTTCCAGAAAACTTAGAATCACGTCAACAGATGCTGCACTTACCCCGCCTAAGTGCTGAGCTGATGCTGGACGGCTTCCCTCTGGAACTGGTTGATGGAGATGCATCAAATATTCCTCTCACATGGGTTAGTGATGTGCTTAACTATTTGAACTTTTTGGTGCAGCCAAATAATAAAATCATGGTGGTCACAGTTTTAGGCGTCCAGAGCACAGGGAAGTCCACCCTGCTGAACACCATGTTTGGAGTTCAATTTGCAGTCAGTAGTGGACGATGCACCAGAGGAGCTTTTATGCAGCTGATTAAAGTTGAAGAAGACATCAAGAAAAAACTTGGCTGTGATTATTTAGTGATAATTGACACAGAAGGTCTGAAATCTCCAGAGCTGGCAAAACTAGATGATAGTCATGAACATGACAATGAATTAGCCACACTTGTTGTTGGATTGAGTGATATCACAATCATTAACATTGCAATGGAGAATTCCACAGAGATGAAGGACATTTTACAGATTGTGGTCCATGCTTTTCTCAGAATGAAAGAAATAGGGAAAAAACCCAGTTGTCAATTTGTCCATCAAAATGTTGCTGATGTATCAGCCCATGACAAGAACATGAGAGACCGAAAGCTTCTGCTGGAGCAGCTGAATGAGATGACAGAGGCTGCTGCTAAAATGGAGAACAAGGAAGATTATAAAATGTTTACTGATGTGATGGAGTATGATCCAGAGACTTGCAATTGGTATATTCCTGGACTCTGGCATGGAAATCCTCCAATGGCACCAGTGAATGCTGGCTACTCCGAGGCTGTCTATGAGCTTAAAAAGAACATGATTGATGTAATTGGAAAATGCAAACTCAAAATGTCTGGAAACAACATAACAGAATTTTTGGAGTGGACAAAAAGCTTGTGGAATGCAGTCAAATATGAAAATTTCATATTTAGCTTCAGAAATAGCTTGGTGGCTGATGCATACATGAGACTGTGCACAGAATTTCATAAATGGGAATGGTCTTTCAAGAAGGATATGCACTCTTGGTTAATAGTAGCTGAGATCAGAGTGTCAAATTTTGAGATGGTCAAACTGAAATCAGACAAGTCAGATCTAAAAGATCTTTTATGCAAACTGAAAGAAGAAGCTGTCACAAAGCTTGACTCATTGGAAAAGACCACAATGGAGAACCTTTCAAAATACTTTGAACAAACAGAGGGTCACGTCTACCTTGTGGAAAAGTACAAAGAAGACTTTGTGAGCAGTGTAAAATCTCTCAGGAGGGAAACCGAGAGCTCTCTGCGGATACAGCTTGAGGCAACAGTGGACATTAGGAGAGGGATGAACAATCTGGATAACATCAAGAAAACATTCACTGATACAATGGAGAAAAAAGTGCTGGGCCTACTGGAGGAGTTACGCAAAAACAACAGCTCAAAAAGTGATGCACATATGACAGATGAGCAGCTTGACAGATATTTTGGACAAATATGGCAAGACACAATACATGAGCTGTCGTTTACTGGATTGAAGCAAAGAAATATTTTTGATTTCGTTAATTGGCAACTTCGAGAAAACATGAAACAGAAGGGAAGTTCTGTCACTGAACAATTAAGTAGAGTGAATCTGATGAACTGTGGAACAGGGGTGTTCAAAGTCACTAAAGAAGTCTTTTACAAAAGGTGGTTCAAACGTATTTGTAATGACAACTCTGCAATGGACCTACAAAATTTAGCAGATAATATCATTCACACATGCTCTCAGTTTGTCCAGGAGAAGACTGCAAGGCATTCAGATTACCATGACACCTACATTCAGGAGATCTTACACATAACTGATGGCAGATTTAAGTCTAGCAAGAATATGGGGTTTTCAGATGAATTTGAACTGTCCCTGAAACTGCACATTTGTGGGTTTTCTGCGAGAGCATTTCAAGACATGCATGATTGTTTCATTAAGGAGAATGACCCACGTAGATGCCTTGATCAGTATAAAAACAAATATCGCAATGATTTCAAGGACCTGTTCCATGATCGTGATCAGTGTCAGAGAAAGGCTGAAGAATTCACTAAACTGTGCTTGATGCCTGCAGTTGAGGAATTCATCTACAGCTCCTTGGGTCCAGACATTGTTGACAAAATGCTTCAGGGAAAAAATGCATTTCAATTTAGCACTCGTGCATTTTTCCAGTACTCACTCCTAAAGCAACTTTTGATTGAGAACAAGTTTCAACAGTATGTGAAATACATTAGTACCTACGAAGGTTTTGCTAAGGCCTGGATATTAGACCAAATCAACAAACAGTTTTCGAATCACCATGAAGTGTCTGAGTTGGAGGAATGTCACCTTAGAGGAATCACAAATGAGATACTAGAGGCTGTCAAAATAGCACAGAATGAAACAAATGAAGATGGTATCAAAGGATTCATCCAGTGCATATGCAGGAAGCTTGGACAAAAGCTTATAATTCCCAAAGATGCTCTAGAAACAGTGATGGTCCTAAACAATGCTTCTCAAGAGCCATTTGCAAGCTGGCTAACTAAATCTGTAGAAGAGTTGGAACAGACACTGAGGGAACAACTGAAGAAAGTCGACATACAGGTCAAACTTTGCATGCTCAAAATGAAACCCCAGGATGAGCTCTTCAAACGTGTGTTTGGATGTGGGAAACAGTGTCCATTCTGCAGTGCTCCATGTGAGGCTGGTGGAGAAGCCCACACTGATCACTGTGCTTCAGTTCACAGACCTCAGGGACTTGGCCGATATAGATATGAAAACAATGAAAAATTAGTGAGTAATATATGCTCAACGGATGTCCACAGTGAAGCACATTTTAGGTGTTTTCAAACTAATTATAACTATCATCCTTACAAAAGATACAGAGAGATCTTTCCAGACTGGCACATCCCAGCGGATCCTAGCATACAGGCCTCAGACTACTGGAAATATGTGATGGCCCGTTTCAACACTAAGTTTGCTGAAGAATACAATGCTCATCCTGCTGACATACCCTTGACCTGGAAATCCATCTCAAAGCAGCAAGCAGAGAACAGTTTAAAAGAGTCTTTCAGCATCAAATAAACAATTATTTTGTTTCACAACCATAGATTCATTGATTTGGCTCCACTCTCACACTGACTGAAAAATGCTATTGATTACCTCCAAATGCTTTCAGCTGTGGTCCAGTAACCAACAATAATATTTGCAGTTAGGAATTGGAAATGAGCATGAGTTAATCATATCAATGTGAAAGATAGTTTTAACAAGGAGAAAGAAAAAAATCATATTGCAATGTGTAACAGTTTCATAGGTAAGTGGTCATTTTTGTAAGTGTGTTATTTGATGAAAATATGTTTTCATTTCCTGTTTGTTGTCAAAATAACCTGCTTTAGTCATTCATTTCTTTATAATGATATACTACAGAAAATATATAGTTAATACTTTTGTAATCCTTGGAAGCAGAATTCTAAACTATGAATAATAAAAAAAATATTGTTTTAAATATATGTGTAATGATTTTTATGTATTATTGTTTTTGACAACTTAATGTAACCAATTAAACAGCTGTGGAATTAAGTGCTTGCTAAATAAATATATGCAAATGTTATAAGCTATGTACTGTAGAACTGCACAATTATTTTTTAAAAGATCCTAATCTTGATCCAAACACTATGAGTTATTATTCCTAAATGACATTGATTCCGCTACTGTATGTCTTTTATGTATTTTGTTATGTAGCTTACGATCACAGTGGTGTTCTTTGAATGTTCAGGGAAGCAAATGAGTCATTTAAATAACTGGTAGTTTGATGAAAAGGAAACAGAGTCTGATGTCTGGCTATGAATTTCTTTAATGTTCCCCAGATCAGAGTCACAGCATACAGTGTGTAATAACTTCTAAATAAAGAGAAATATCATCACCTTATTTATATATTTTTACCCTTTCTTTTTTTAAAATCCATTATTAACGTTTATTCTTCATCAAGTGTAGCGTTCTGATTCTGAACATATATAGTAAAACAGGGCAACAGGTGTAAATTTGCGTTAGGACCCAGTAAAATGTGTGTATTTTCGTAGAGGAATAACGTGTGCTTCATTTATTCAGTTATCTTTAAACCTAACATCAGACTTGACATACTGAGAACCTCGTGCGCTCTTTACGCCATCTTTAATTTGGCATTATTTCACTAGATGCTTAATTCATTCAAAAATAATAAAATGTATACTAAAGTGTACAAATGTGACCATAAAACAATACTCTCCCCTATTTTAAGTATTTCGTAAAATCTCTACCACCTTTTGGTAAGAATTCAATGCTACAAGAAATTCATGGCAGATAACCACCATGGTTTCCAGTGCTTTCTTTGCTTAAATATACTGGACGTTCCAGCCCATCTCCATATCAAAGATTTTTGAAAACTGGCAGGCTTTGTATCTGAAATGAACAGCCAGAAATATGACTAGCTGTGATGATTCAAGTGACACTGGTATGCTACATAATACACAATCTCTTTATGCTCAAATATAGGAGCAATGCATCATCTCCATCCACTGATCTCAAAACTAAATGAAGCAGCAGAAAGTGAATTTAACGAACGAGATTCATCAATTTTGCTGGTGGCTGAATTAGAACTTGCACCTGTTGTCCTGGTCACAAAGTATTTCAAATTTCATTCGACCAGAAAGAAAAAGCAAAACCAAAAGAAAAACAAACAAAACATTTAAACAAGTAACTGAATATTTACAAATATTTTCAGTTGATTTGTTCTTACACTTAAAAATGTACAGTTCATTTCTATTTCTCCTTCTCTCACTGTACGCCTACTGAAGACCCAATGAATGGCTCATAATGGATGTAGAGTCTTTATTCTGTATGTACCACGACATCACACTCTAGTGGTTGAGTGTACAAAAACAAACGAGAGAAATAACAAAAGAGTCGGAACTCATCTCTTAAAACAGCATCGATTATTAGAACTGAGGTTGTTTTGTACGCAGCTCTAGTCAACTCCTCATAGTTTGTTTAAAATGGAGTTCAGTTATACCTACAACCACACAAAAGTCTACAGATGGTACATATCCACAAGTCCAACCTACACTCTCAGATCTCCAAGGTACCAGCAACTGAAATTTGTTACAATCTCCCTTCGTTTATTGTCCAGCCGTTATTGAAGAATGTTCTGTTTTCATGACTGAACCTCCAGAATGTTTAGTACATTGTGCAGCATACTGGTGTTAGTTCTTGCTCCATTACGATGGTCCTGGGCATCTCAGACTCAATACACTGGCAAACTGAGCCAACAGTGAGACAAACCGTCATCCTCCCGTAACACAAAGCAGTGGCAGAACAAGGCATGAAGAGAACATAAGTGATCGTGTTAATCCAGCAGTTACTGTCCAGTGATTCTGAGCCATTCCTTCTTTAACCTGAACATGTATTCTGAAGAAACAATCTGTAAGATTTGTCTATATATATGGATCTGGTTTGCCACCACCACTATTTGCTGTGCTTGTCATAACCTTGTCAAAAAGGTCAAGTGTGCAGTGCAGACATATGTGAGATAGATGTAGAGATGTGGGTAAACACATCAAACTGATATTAGGAGTGCTTCCAGCCTCTTCCTAACTATTTTGTATGTAAAATGACCATGTAGGTTTTCCTGAATGATAGAGGGCTACAGATGAAGGCGATTGAAAAAGACTTCTCTCTCTCGTTGTGCCTCTCTGTCACTTATTCTCTTACCTCACACATTCACATTAACACAAATGTACAGGACACCTAGCTATTGCCAAGAAAACACACTCTTTATGTGTGCACGCACAAATACACAAAATGATGCTTATTAAAACCAAACGATGTTGAACTGAAAGAGCAAGGACAGAGATGGAACGAGAGAGGCCACAGAGAGAGAAAGATCATTTGTATTTGAGAAATATAACCGTCAGAGGCCCATAAAAGAGATGCAAAGCTACATTTGCATTCGCTATTTGCTGTATTTATGCAACTGTCCGGACCATCACAGATGGCTCTGGTAGAGCACTACATGGTTGATGGTCAAATAATAGCACCAACACCTGCATTTGAATGTCAAAAAGCATTTAAAAGAATATTGCCAATAGCTCTCTTTCTGGATGTGGAGAGAGGATATCATCCTATAGAGTGGTCAGACTGAGGAGGATGTTATATTTGGACTAATACTGATGACAATACCACTGCAGAGAAGGTTTCTGTAGGCATTTTAAGCAAGCAAACTTAAAAAAAAAAAAAAAAAGAAGAAGAAAAAAAAGGCTAATAAGCTGTGGGAGTTTACAGCTCAGTATCCTTCTTGGTGCTTTAAAATATTTCATGCATAGATCCCACCGAGCAATCCATGTAAACATATATTTATATCATTCTTTTATATATTTGTCTTTATATTTATACATACAAAAATCTTCCTAAGAAACAACACATAGCCAAGTCAAATATGTGTGATAAAATGACACGCACAGAGCAGAGCGAGAGAAAAAGAGAGGATGTTGGCACTTTTGTTTTCATCTTCTGTCAGACGCTGTCCTTTTCTCTCATTCTCTGCGCCTCTTGTTACAAGATATGATTTAATACTTGACACAAGACTGCACGTAAACACAACATATCCAGCTTCCGCCTTTTATCGAATGCCCCTGTGATTCATGTCAAACATAATCCAAGGACACAGATCACATTCGGACAGAGAGCAATGGGCTGGTAATGGAATAACAAAGGAGGATGATAAAAAGGATGGATGAAATCTGCACTCTGCCAATTTAGTGAGAGAAGAAAAGTGGGTAAATGTCATCATTTCCCCTCATGACATCGGATCAGCTTAGTCAATTTCTTTAAGAGCAATGTGTAAAAACAGACAGCAAGTTGAATCCAGTACTAGGCCAACTGAATCTGTTGCTCACTGTTGAGTCTACAAACAGAGCTCCTCTAGTGTGTACAACTTCTACGAAACCTTGATTGTGTCAATGAGAACGCCAACAGGATGTGCAGTCGCTGCTCTAGGCAGCTGAACCGAGAGCCTCTTAGGTTTAGGAGCTTGAAAAGGTGGACAGAGAGAGAAAACTAGATATGTATGAGAGCTAGTCCTCTCGTTTGGGGGCGCTACTATACACGGGTGGTGGAGTGAGGGTGGGGTAAGGTGTTGTTGTGGCCGGTGGTTGTAGGGAAGGTGTTGAAGGCGTGGAGGGGTTGCATGCCAGTAATGGTGCTGGGAATCATGGTGATAGTATTGGGGGTCATGAGCGGAACATCATCGGGCGCCCGCCTCAGTGCCAATGTGTAGTCGGGTGGGCATGCGGGGCGTAAAATATCATGCGGTCGCAATGGCTCCATGTCGTGGTGGGCGTCGTGCTCCGAGTGCTTCATTTGCAAGGACATGATCTCTTCCTCCTGGCTGTGTGCTAAGTCATTAGCAGATACGCCTCGCTGCGGGGACAAGCGGTGCCGTCGCACCTCGTGCCGTTTGTCGCGTTTGTAGTAAAGCGCGGCGAAGGCAAGGATGTTGAGGAAGAGGAGCGATGCACCGACAGCTACCGTCACACTCAGTTCTGTAGAGTAGTCCCGGGTGTCGCTCGGGAAGGGAGGAAATCGAGGGGGCTCTGAGCTGTCTGGGTCCGGTTCTGAAGGGAAGGTTGGGATGGGATGGCGTGTCGTTCGGGGTCCCGGTCCCTTCCAGTGTGGGGTACGGGCGGTTCCTGGAGGCAGCCGGGTTGTGGCGGTGCTGAAGTCCTCTTCGTGAAGGATGTGGAGGTGAGGAACCAGTTCCAGCCAGAAGGCAACCTTATTTGCTCGGTAGTTGTCCCGGATGCGAGGCTTCAGGCCAATGTGGAGATACTGCTTGTCTTTGGAGTTGAACTTGGTCCAGATCACTTCCTCAAAGCGATTGGGCTTGGTGTGGATGAACTTGGTGTCCTGAGGAACAGGCAAGTTGGGGTCCCTAGAGAAAACAGATATCTTGTGTCAAAAGGGTATTTTAATAAATTCCATACCAATGTTGTGAGACACTAAGAACTTTAGAAGACTTTTTTAATTGAGAAGCCTTTTTAAATCAAATTGGAATTTAAAACAGGATACAGAACTGCAATTTGAATTCGGGCCAGGTGATAAAAGATTTTGATATTTATTGAAAAAAAACAAAAACAAAACAAAAAACAAATCAAAATAAAATAAAATAGATTTTTGAGAAATTTTCAATATTTAGCCAACATTTAGACAATCTAGAACACAGAAACTCAATGGCTTCTTGGCAAGCTGCCAAAATAAATGGCTTAACCTGAAATTTTTGACAGAAATGTATTACTATTCCCTACTGAAAAATAAATATACATTTATTTCATGCTAAGTATACTACAAATACATGTACATATTTATGTGCTTAATAAAAATACCCTGCAATTGTACTTTTGGTATACTAAACTGTATACTTAAAGTCTGCTAAATTGGAACAACTAATTTGGTACTTTTGCACTTTAATTGTGCAGAAGTTGTGCTGAAATCCAACTAAAGATATACTTAAGTATATTTGATAAATGCAAGACATTTGATTGTCTTGCATTTAAAGACAGATATTAATTAAAGATCATACAATCCTCACCAATAGTTACATTAAAACATATATAATGCTTAATAATAAGAAATGCGCATTGCAGTTTAAATATAATTTTTATATCAGTAAGTTTCAAGCGATATGTCAGTAAATTTGGTAATAGATTTGAACTCCACTAGTCAACATTTGCAGTGGATCAAAACCTTTCATCAAAGTTGTCCTAAAAGCTAAAACCAAAATGCGTTCTTGTCTTAGGACAAATTTGATGAGTTTTTTGATCCACTTCAACTGACTACTGAATATTATTTTTTCACTAAAATGTAGGCTACTTCTCAAAGTAATCTTATTGCCTAATTGTAATGAATATTATACAACCAAGATATTTTTACAACCACGTTTTAATTTATACACCATATAAATTCTGTTGTGCAGCATCAATTTTGAAGAAAAATGTATAAATCAAGTTGTTTACACTCCTTCTCGAGGTCTAACAAACATGTGGAATTTCCTTTCCTATTAATTTTAAGAAATGAATAGCATGATACCCATCTATACTGAATGACAAAAATATCACGATGATAGCCTATCTTTCAATTTTAATATCAGGAAATAAAACTTTGATTTGATTAGTTTTAGTAATCCCAAAGGGAAATTCACATGAAATTCAATTTTATAACGTAATTTTAATGTAATATCAAAGAAATGTGTTATGACTATATTTTAGGTATTTAGACAGTATTTTGCACACTGAGACTCACCCGGTCTTGGCAAAGTTGGTCCAGTATGTCATCACCACAGCGCTAAGCATGACATCGTTTTTGGAAA
>JAUZSZ010000095.1:3643933-3656282 GCA_034780575.1 Labeobarbus marequensis | reverse complement strand
ACAAATTACCTTTGATCAATCCAAAAAAGTCATATTTTACTTCTGCATCTCAGATGAAAAGATTTTCTTAATATCATCAGTGTTTTGTTTGCCTATACACACGTGTACAGTGGCCTCAAAAAATGATTTGGAAATGTCAAAAAATGACATATCGAAATATAGCATAAGAACACTGTTTTGTCCTTTTGTCTTGGAAGCAAAGCATGAGGAAGCATGTCAGCGGGCTTTGTCATGAACGCACTTCATTCCATTCCACGAAACTTTTGTTCCTTCTTGTTTATTTGAGTAGATAATTGATCCACTTCCTATCTTTCGGCGTCCTGCCGTCCGATTTACCATGCCCCTTATGATGTTTACAGTTTCCTCTCTTAATTAACAAATTGAACTAAACACACAAATGGCTACAACAAACACTTTTCAATCATAACATTTCACAAAATATAGTTTTATAGGCCTCAATTATGAAGCAATAGATATACAGGCTACTACAGTTCAAAATGAAAACAAAAAGTTACATTCTGGTCGTCACACTCTGTAGAACATATTTACTGATAATGAACTACACCTTTGACTTTTGTGATAGGACAGATGTGTCCAAATTCTTTTTGCTGAAAAGAAGAAGAAGAAGAAGAAGAATTTTTTATTTAAATTTTTATTTATTTATTTACTTAATAAAATTAATCATTTAATTTATTTATTAAAAATAATTAAAATTAACTTACAAAAATCAACCAAAGACTAACTCAGCAGAGTATTTGGCAAACAGTTCAGCACAGAATGGCATAGTGGACAGGGAACTCATGGCTACTGTGCTGCTGGCTGCCATGTTTGAGTTAATAAAACTCTCATTGTTGAATTTTACTCACATTGATTGTGTGAACAAGGCTGTGATTACATGATGGCTTCTTTACGTGAGTAAACACAGCTCAGTGTGGTACCCTCAGTGGAGGGAAACATTTGAGAATAAAGCAGGCAGTTTGTTGCATGTTAATTGATTTTGAATGCTGAAATGTGTAACATGCTTGAATCTCCTACACTGATCAAGCAACAAAAAAACAAACACACAAAAAATACTCAGGGCTGCACTGACTGCAGTGTTCTTCTAGATGCTAGCTAAATTTCATCAAAGCTGCTTCTCCAATGAGCCTGAGCCTCAGCCCAAAACGGCACACGCACTGACCTCCGCTTATAGACCACCTGAGGCACACAGCACGAGCACTTGTGAAAATCACATCAACTGCTGCTTGTAACCTCCATGAGTCAGGGTGCACCAGTCTGAATTGAATTTAGAATGCCCTTTAAATTCCAATTCAATACAAATTTTAATTGAGTTTGAAATGATGTAGGAGAGGGGCTGCAGAATATAAATTCAATTAAAAGAAATTCATAAAATTGCAATTTTCCACTTAAAAACAATATAGATAGATAGATAGATAGAATGTTGAAATGAACAAACAAATGAATGACAGATAGATAAACAGATAGATATTTAGAACAATTAAGACTTGACACCTATGAACTAATTAACACAAAGGTTGTTTCAGTAAGCAAACCTAGAAGCATTTTCTGAGTGCTTCACGATGAGCAGAGAGGGCTTGAATAATGATAATTAGAGATAAATGAATTATAAAGAAAACAAATGAGATCAGACCGGACTTATAAAGCCAAACATCTCATTGCTGATTCTAGCCGGTCTCTGTCTACTCTAAACTGTTTGTATGCAGAAGCCGCAGGCTAGAATTCATTATCAAAAAAGCTACTCTGTCTGCATTAAGGATGGGAAAAACAAACACATGTTGATTTCAAATCATATGCTAGCGCTTCTAGCACCGTCCCGTCCAATCCCACATCGACACGGGGGCTCCGGAACACCTGATTGGCTCAGCACTAGAGGTGTGCAGCTTTCAAAGCCTTCGATTAGTCTCCGAGTTCTGACTGAGGAACACTGCTGTTAGATACTTCAGCGATGTCTGAAGAAGAGTGAAACAAGGAGTACGCCTTGCTGAGCACCACAAACCGAAGAGGACGGGTCTGGTGTAAACATGCCCCCCCTCCCCTCCCCCCAACCCAAATTCCTCTTTCTATAGAAAAGCATCGCTGGAATAAATAAGTACTGATAATAGCGGTGGAGGTCTTTGTCTGTGGGAGGTTTATTAAACACTCAGTGCAAGACAGTGGAATGAAAGGAGACTGGCAGAGATATCACCATCCCCTGAGGCTGCAAGACCAGCGTGAAAACACGCTGACAGGAAATGGGCTGCTTCCCCAGAATGCACCAGTTAATTGGTTAATGAGTTAATGAGTTAATTAGCATGAGCAGCTTGCAAATGTGGAATTTTGCACCGAATGTAGGGTAGGCGCGCTAGGGCACATGGGTTTGCAGCCTTACACATTTAAAACACATGCAATATGGCGTATGCAAACCTGATTACACCAAATTGCAGCCTGAAATGAACCTTAAACCACCCCCTCTCTCCCCATATGCTACTTTCCATCAGTCATCCATGAGATGTGTGTGTGTGTGTGTGTTTAACCTGCAGTAATTGTGGCTTTGTGCAGTCCCTTCCGATCTAATTTGCATGCGAGGAAAATGGGAGCTGAGGGAGGGGCGGCAGCTGATCTCCACCGTTATGACCTTAAAATGGAGAGAGATGGAGGATATCGAGGCACAAAGCCAAGAAAAATGGAGGGAGGTGAAAATGGACATTTCTGGATCATTTTATAAATGTAAAGGGCGGGTGACATGAAATAATTCTGGAAGACATGGGATAATTTTTTAAAGAATCATTTGTCACTCTATTTAAACTCACCAGTGCAGGCAGAAAGGTGATTAAAAAGTTAGTCACAGTTTTTTTTTTCTTATACATTCATAAAAATATCATGTTTTGTGTCAACTATGTATTTTATATATATATATATATATATATGTATTTTATATATATATATATATGTGTGTGTGTTATATACAAAAACGCCACTGCAACTGATGCAAAACATCAAACCAGTCTACCAGTCAAAATACTGTAATTCCTTTTTTTTAAAAGTAGTTCATCACATTAACTATGCAGATGTGGACAACTACAGAAACTTTTCCTAAGTCTGATATCCAGAAACTTTAAAAATACATTTTGTCTTAAAGGAATAGTTCATCATATAGCTATCATATGTTTTAGAGAACTTTGAATATAGAGCATGAGTCATGCCATTTTTATTGTTTTTTTTTTCTGTCACTGTGGAACCTGACAGTCCCAGTTCTCATTCACTTTCCTTGTATGAAAAAGAATGGCTAGGAAATGCTTTAAAAAAATCTTTTGTGTTCTGTGAAAAAGAGAGAGTCATACAGGTTTGGAACAACATAAGGGTAAGTAAATCATGACAGAATTTTCAATTTTGAGTGCACTATTCTTTCAACTGAAAAAATTGAATCGTTTTATAATTTTAAACCTAACCAAAACATCCTTTTGTCAAATGTTTTACTTGAAAGTGCTATATTTCTTAAATAAATGCCACTTGCTTAATATTTGTTTTATAATGCAAAGACCTTCATACATTTTAGCTGTGGCTTAAGTATCCAATCAGTTCTTGGGGCCGCTGTATACATCATCTTACCTTTCTTTCTACAGGCTGATAAACGACTTTGTCTACTGATTCTTCATGTTTTTTAAATTTTCAGCATATGCAACCTAATGGATGAAAAGAATGCTTCATCCTTGTCACTTCATCTTCTGTTCCTCCATTCTCCCTGTTTTTATTGGGCTTAAAGAAAGGTATCTTTTCCACAAATACACTAATATCTTATTAAAATGCTTTTTTTCCCTGCCCCTGTCAGTTTTTTCCCTGTCAGTGAGGGGGCAGCCCTCACCTGTCAATCTCTCCGGTCACATCCTCCACCTGTCCTTCAGCTTATGCAAATCAGCCTGACAGCCATTATCAATGTCAGTGATGCTGCCCTCTGTGTATGTGTGGTTAAAATGCTACAGAGATTTTCAAAGTAGCAGAGAAGAGACAAGACGAGATGACAAGAGAGCAGCAGGATTCAAAAAAGCCCAGTTGTGCTGTCCAGAGAGGATGTGACCAGAGGCCATGGCTGCCTACAGTCCAGTCAGTGTGCACTAGACTGGGAATGGAGACACATCAAGACGTCTCATCTTCAACAAGACATCCAGCCAAAGAACACTACAGCCATTCATAATCTGGATTCTGATACTGTATAGATATGTCCAGAAATTCCAGAAGCTATGGTTACCTTTGGCAGGGAAGAAACTGTATTTATTACAATGTAAATGAAAACGAGTCTGTAAGGGATAGATGTACAGTCTGTTCAAAAGGCTGTGCTGTTGTGTATACCTTCACAAAAATAAAATAAAATAAAATAAAAAATTCCAATTAAATGAACTTAAATTAACTTAATATATTTGAAGAAAACATAAATATCCATATAATTAACAGAAGTTTCTCTGACTTGAAACTGACTTGAACAATTCCATTAATGTTAATGCTAAATAATGTTTTGTTGAACAAGACTAAGTGAAGTTCTTTTAAAATAACTAAATCCAATAATCAAAATTAAAATGAATAGTTCTTTTCAGCACAATGGTAACTTCATAACAGAAGCTTTTCTAGTTCACAAAAATAATGGAACATTAAACACTAATAAGTTTCAAAATCACCTTGACCTTGGACAACTTAAGCTATTGAATAGACGCTACAATACTTGTTTTCATTCACACTAAATTAAATATACAGTCTACCTTGAATATGGTCCATATACGAGTTATCGTTATATACTGTATCCTGTTCTTGTACTCTACAGACTTAGATTTTAAAGCTGTGAAATCATTGAAACATACTGTATGAATGGAATAATTAATGTAGGTAAAAACTGAAGTAGATCTGAATAACTACTTTTAGTACCATAACATATAAAAATGTCAGTTCACTGTTCAACCAAACCAGTTAATGTAATACAAATCAATCGAGCAAACTAATTTGAATCCACTAAAAGAGAGATCATTTTAAAAACTTTTAAAATAAAGCAGTGCAGCTTATGGACCCATCCTCAACACAACCACAATCTCTACTTTTCACTATAATGGTAGTACCAAAACATAACAGAAACCTTCTTAATCCCACAAAACAATAAAAATTAACAGCCGTATTGGGTTTCCATGTTTTATAGAGACATTCTATAGATGTAATGGTTTTACTTAATTCTGTATGATTTATAAGCTTGTTTCCACATCCTGACCCCCCCCCCCCAAAAAAAAAGTACCCACAAGGTCAAAATTGACTGAATACCAGGACTCTACATGCACAAATTGAACTTAATTTCAACATTTACTCTCCTTATACGACTGTACGCTTTTATATAAACAAAGCATGCTGGGAAATGGAGCTTCCTTAAGACTACTGATATGGAATGAGTAATGACTGTCGTTCTTGAAACAAAATATTAAATACATCTAAAAAACAATTCATAACTATTTTTTTGACAAAAATAAGCTACATTTATTCTGGCATATCTACCTAAAAAAAAAAAAAAAATCACATAAGCGATATTGAGGGATTGTATTAAGCTAGTATAGCTTTTTATTATTGTGATACTTATAAAGCCACCAAATTATTTTCTAAAATAAATAACCATGGCCGACCATAGAACACATGCTTTGACATGTTGAGCTTTCGTGTTCACCTGCTCGACATTCTGGCTCATATCACCTGACACATCACTCTGTACTATATGAATAGACATGTCTAACACTGAATTTTGACGGGTACTGGAAAGAAGAGTGAAAATCGAACTTGAACATAAAATGATATGTATAAAAAATAGCTATGATATTGTTTTAGGGTCTGTGTTTATTCTATAACCTAATACATCTAGAAAATCCCCATATGACGACGAGCTGAATTCAACCGTCAGTCAAACCCAGAGATGGCTGATACATATGGGCCTTGTCTCCTTCTGTACCCACATAAAATCCAAGGCTGTAATTCCCACAGGTTAAAGCACCTGTCAGGTGGAAAACTACAACATCCGAACACAGACTCGCTCTATAAGCATAAAAGTTGTGTCAGCTGTTTGAAGCAAAGTTGCTCAAATCCGAGTGAATTCTCTCCTGTCTGTCAGAAGCTTGAGGAAACTTATCTCCAACTATAATGGAGCCATAAGTTTTCAGGAAGTTATAGAAAACATGTCTAAGGTGTAATACATCCATCAGCACCATTAATCTTTTTTAAAATCTCGCTGAGGAAGTTGGAAAACGAAGCAATAGATAATGAAGGGAAAGGGAGAGAGGAAGAAAAAGTAGCAACTTTTAGTGGTGTCAAACAACTGAGATTTGTGATGAAGGCAAAAGAGTAAATAAAAGAGGAGCCCAA
Organism: Labeobarbus marequensis; assembly: GCA_034780575.1. Lineage (NCBI taxonomy): Eukaryota > Metazoa > Chordata > Actinopteri > Cypriniformes > Cyprinidae > Labeobarbus > Labeobarbus marequensis. The sequence goes on along the minus strand of JAUZSZ010000095.1, from coordinate 3,649,901 downwards.
ATAAATGGATGAAACACATGATGAGAAATGTGTTTCTTGCATAATCAGTAATGTGTTTGCGTGTGTGCAGTAGTGCAACTCACTGCTTCAAGATCAGACCACTTATTTATGTCATCCTTCCATCTCTGTCTCCTTCACTATTTTTCCTCCCTGATCTTTCAGTCTCTCTCTTTTGATTTTTGTTTCCATATCTTCCTCTCTCTCTCTCACTCACTCTCTTGGAGTCAAGAGGTCTCTGCTTATCTGTTCTGCCTTGGGTTGCTATGGAAACTGCCTTGAAACTCAACCTTGTCAGGACACGTTCACACGTAAATAAGACCCCCCGCTAAATATCAGCGTTTCTACCTTCTCCATGAATGCCACTACTCTTCATAAACTTATAGCTGTTGATTAAATGCCAGTCTGGGTGTGACAGACAACAGCAGGTTTCTACAACAGCACTAAAATTGCAGTTCTATGCAAGCAACACAATACAAATTTCAGCCTTTCAGTCTGCTTTATCTGGTGGTGAATCTCATAAAACATGTCAGTAACACACCCAGGTTGTATTTCACCCTAAAATTAAAAGAAAGTAAAAGTTTTGCATTAGAAAAAGGAAAAGGAAAATCACACTGTGTTTAAAGTATTCGGTAACACTTCAGTATAGGGACCAATTCTCACAATTAAATAGTTGCGTAATATTAACATACTGGCTGTTTATTATAAAGCACATATTCTGCATGACCATACTATACATCCCTAATCCTACTTAACAACTACTGTATCTTACTAACTATTAATAAGCAGGAAATTAGGAGTTTATTGAGGCAAAAGTCATAGTTATTGGTATGTTAAAGGGGACATCGGATGCAAAATTCACTTTTACATGGTGTTTGAACTTAACTTTTTTTTTTTTAAATCCCCACAAATCATAAGCACTTTCTCAGATCAAGCTGTTCACATATTCTGGGCAAACTGACATCCCATGCTTTGTTATCACCAGGAATTGGAACTTAAAATAAAGTGTGACCAACTTTTGATTTAACAATGTATTAGTAAATGTTGAAATTAAGAGCACTACATGCCTTTTTTATTTTTCAGTGTTCATTTTGATAACACTTTAGCTTGGGGACCAATTCTTACTGTTAACTAACTATAATCTATGACTTTTCCTCAATAAACTCCTAATAGTTAGTAAGGTAGTTGTTAAGTTTAGGTACAGGGTCGGATTAAAATATGGTCATGCAGTATAAGGCATTAATATGTGCTTTATATGCACTAATAATCAACCAATATGCTAGTAATTTGCATGTTAATAAGCAACTAGTTAACAGTGAGAATTGGTGCCTAAACTAAAGTGTTACCTTAATTTTCAATTAAGTATTTTACAAATTTTAACAAATTGGAAGTTTATTGTAAACCTTTCACATTTTTTAAAAGTATTTCTACATAATGGTTCTGTACTGCTGATATTATAAATTTATTAATGTGTGACACTAACATGATTTCCTGAGATTGAGCCTATTTTTTTCCACCTATTATCAATATTTTTTTAATTGTACCCTTACAAAAAGTACTGTACCATAGTTTTGAATGCCTACCATATACTCCATAGTACTTCAAAGAATAACAAAGTGTAAAAGTTCAATCTCTGTTTTATGTCTCTTTCTCACTCTCCTCCTCCAAAAATCCTCACTTTAATTTCAATGTTTAATTTTACATTTTCTCCATCTCTGTCTCTCTCTCAGCAAAGCCAAGGTCAAGCTCTTAATGACTTTGCGAGCACCTGATTCATCCATTACATATTTAACAAAGGGAGATTAATTCCCTTCAGAATGCACTCCAGACTGAGAAAGAGCAAGAGGTAAACAGAAATGAGACAACAATCCAGCTAGATAACAGACAAACAAGAATAAAAGTGAATGCTAGCATAAAATATCCAGTGGATTTCAGAAATGTGTTTTTTTGTATAGATACTGATGTGAAATCCAGTGTGTGATGGTTGGGGTCGAGACATCATTTTCCCCGTCAGCCACAGAAAGACGCAAGCCTAAATCATTGGCTCCACGGCAACCGCTGTCACGGTAACAGGGGATGGTGTGAAAAAAAAACAGCCACATGGCTGTGTTGGGGAATATGAAGATGGCACTTCTACCTGCAGCTCACCACTCACTGGAGCAAAAACAGAGTATAGCAGGAGGGGAAAAAGATGTATGAACAAGTGATGTTGTCAAAACAATGATGAATGCTGGTGTAGTCTACTTAGGCTTTCTTCAGAAAAACCTGCAGCAGGGTAAGAAAAGACAGGCAGAACTACCTGAAAGGCTAAAGAGAGAGAAAGATGTGTGTGTAAATAAGGAATTTATAACTATCACTTCTTTTTCCCCCAAGCCCTTTCACTACAGTATGTGTGTCTGCGTGTTTGTGCAAGAGATATATTATGACAGATGATATAAAAATAATGAACTGTATAGTTAAATTGGATCTAAGAGGGTTTCCAATGCATATACAAACATAGTTACTCAATACTAACAATAACAGGCATTCAGACATAAATATGAGCTAAACTGAGCTATAGCTGACCTAACTTACTTGTGCGAAAGGCTATAGGGTATACATGACCCTGGACAGTAAGCATGACACTATGTCTATAACAAAAGATCTCTGGCAGCTATGAAGTATTAAAAATATCGTCTAGTGGCTTATATAATCTTCAAACGACCAAGACAACCTTCAAATGACCCGTGCAACTATACAACCTTTAAATGAAAGAATTATGCAGTCTTCCTAAAGTCTAAAAATGAAATCGAATTCTATCAGTTGGATGTGGTTTGACTATAAATTGAGTCCATAACTCTAATGAGCAAAGCATCTGTGGCTGAACAAGTGACAGACTGCGTGCAGGCCAATGGTTTTATCTAAATTATAGTTTGAGTCACGTCACTCATTTTCATTTCAGATGACGGCCCACGATGATAGAGGATCTGCAATTCCTTGAATCACTGTCGCCTCAGTGCTCATATTGCTGACCCCCATCCAGGCTCATGATAGAAGCTGATAGTGGAGAGGAGGGGCGTGACGACGGAACACTGCTACCAGTGCATGATGAGATGTGCTGATGTTAATTGTGTCCTGTCACTACTGCTATAAATCCTGCATCACATCTCTCCTTTGTGGAGACTCGCATGCAGCAGGTGTCCTTGAGGTCCAGGTATGGCACGACTCTCACGACTCTCTTAATGATGCAAAGCAAAGCTTGCTTTTTAAATAAGTACTTACTGTAGCTAAACTACTAAAGAAGGGGGGATAATATTTTATGTACACTATAGTTCACTAAAGTTTGGGGTCGAAGATTTTTAGGGGTTCAAGTGTGTAGCGGTGAAATCCTATTTTAATTGTTAGAATGGTCACGGACGAGCGATTTCCACGTAAAACTGATCGTGCAGACCAAACCGTAAGTCGTACAGACTTGAAACTTGGAGGGACGGTAATACTCACACCGCCTACAAACGTGACCGAGGCTCGCCCCAATCGGCCTGACAGGGGCGCGATAGCAATCGAAAGTACGAAATCACTCATAACTCCTAAACTGTCAGTCGCAGGCTCAAGTGTCTTATGTCATTGGAATTCTTGGCTCATGCTAGACAAAACGCATGCCTCAGATGCGATCGTGAGCCTGGCGAAATTTTCGGGTATTTTGTATTTTTTGCAAAACCTACAAGTCCTATGTTTTTTTTTTCACACAATCGGAACCAAACCAGTGCAGACAGATTCAGTGAATATCAATAATTATCAAAAAAGTTCAACTTTCGACTCATGGTCAGAAAAGGGCGCCAAAACATTTGTAAGGAGCAGGGCCACTTTTACTAAAATGGCTATAACTCTTAAACAGAATGGGATATATTCACCAAACTTGGTACACATGTGTATGATCTCAATCTTTGAGCAAATAAAAAAATTGTGGAATTTTGGCCACTTGGTGGTGCTATAATGCAGAAAAAATATAAAAATGGCAATTTTTATATTTATATTCGCAACCGTTAGTCCAATCGACCTGAAAATTGGTATGCAGTGTCTCTGTCCAATGTGCCACAAAAGTGTATGAGGACATTCGGGTACCTCAAAAAATGTGGCCGCCATCGGCCAATGAAGTTTGAGCACCTATTAGACAAGGTTAACAGAGGCCGATCAGAGCGAAACTTTGTGGGCATGTTCGGCTCATGGCCCTAAAGGTCTGTAAGAATTTTGAAAGAAATCGGCCACTAGTTGGCGATAATAAGTTTTATTCCTCTGTAATCACGTGGTGTTTCACACATCCACACAATATGCATATCATTTGATAGATCTCCTCAAAATGCACAACTTTGCCTCAAGAAACATTGCTGTCAATCAAATCGTTCATGAAATATTCTCAATTATGATAAAAACCTACTTTTGTGAACTAGTCCTAGGTTTTTCACTCAATCTTGATCAAACCACTGCAGCACAATTCTCTGGATTCGCTAGATCAATAATTATATAAAAAAGTGGAATTTTGTTCTTTGGGTAGCTATAACAGAGTCATTTAGAAAAGGGGCGTAGCCAAAAATACTCAAAAGCCTATAATACCTAAACAAAAACTCAAAACTTGCTGAAAACATGTGGGAGATGACTCTTAACATGCATGCATCAGACCATAGGTGGTGCTATAACAGTTAAAAAGGCCTCAAAACACAATATTTCTATAGTTAATGACCTCAAATGGCAAAAAACTGTTCAACTTTGCCTCTAGGACTACTGCTGTCAATTAAATTATTCTTTAAATATATGGCATTATTAAAAAAATAAAAACCTACTATTGCAAATTACTCCTAGGTTTTACACTCGACCTCAAAAAAAAACCCAAAATAAAAAACCACTGCAGTACAATTATCTGGACTCTTTAGGTCAATAATTATCAGAAAAATGTTGAACTTTCTCCTTTGGATAGCTATAACAGGGTCATTTAGAAAATGGATGCGGCAAAACATACCCAAAAGCCTATAAAACCTAAATGAAAGCTCAAAACTTTATGAAACTTGGTGAAATCATGGGTCAGAGGACTCGTAGTAAGCAAAGTTTCATGGAGATCGGACCATAGGTAGCACTATAACAGTTAAAAAGGACTCAAAAACACAATATTTCTGTAAAATGTTCATGTATTCACACAAAAACTAGATCTTCATATCATATGACATATCTCCTCATTCTGAACAACTTTGCCTAGGACCTCTGATGTCAATCAAATTGTTCTTTAAATATTTGAGATTATTTAAAAAACCTACTTTTGTGAACTAGTCCTAGGTTTTTAACTCAAAATCAATAAAATCAGTGCAGTACAATACTCTGGACTCTAGATCCATAATTATAAAAAAAAAACATTAAACTTTACACTTAGGTAAGCTACAAAAAGGTCACTTTTAAAGGGACATGGCCATTTATACCCAAACGCCTATTAATCTTAAACGAAACTCAAAACTTCATGAAACTAGGTGAACATATGCGACATATGATTCTAAACAAGCGTACAACATTTAATGGAAATTCGAACATAGGTGGTGATATGACAGTCAAGAATGTTAAAAAATAATCATATTTATGTAGTAATTACCTGGATTTGCAAAAATGCTTTTGTAAATAATTGATTTAGGTGGTTACAACCATGTTAACACAATGTCTTTTTCCTTATGTGCTTAAATGCCTTAAGTGCTTGAACCCCAGTAATTGCTGCTTGCCAGCTATATTTTTTTAAAATATTTTTTGAAAAAGTCTCCTCTACAGTCCTCTATAGTCTAAAAGTCTCCTCTATAGTCTCCTATAGAGGGGGGCAGTTGTGGCCTAATAGATAGAGAGTTGGACTTGCAACCCAAAGGTCGTGGGTTTGAGTCTCCGGTCTGGCAGGGATTGTAGGTGGGGGGAATGAATAACCAGCACTCTCTCCACCCTCAATAACACAACTGAGGTGAAACCC
>JAUZSZ010000095.1:3490315-3502431 GCA_034780575.1 Labeobarbus marequensis | reverse complement strand
GGCTCTAGCCATCACATCATCCTCCCAAAGTGCAGCACTGCAGCGCTCAGTCCTCAGTGCCTCCGTCGCCCTCCTTAACCTACATAACCAGCCAGCCAGAGACACACAGGCATGTCCTCAGCATGGAAATGCCTCAAGACACAGAGGAAGAGAAGGGGTAAAAAGAGTGAGTGAAGCTAAAAAAAGAAGAAGCAGAGTCTGAGAAAGTATATATGTATGTGCATGTATTTTCCAACTACCTCACGATACAATACAATTCATAATATTATACTTACACAGCCTGCAGTTATTTAAACCAACTGCTTCTTTACTAACTAAACTACTGAATATTAGTAGTTGACTGATATATATAATTTTTGATGGCCAATGTATATATTATTACATTTAAAGATAATAAAAAATAATAACACATGCATAACAATTTTTAAATATTATTATTTTATATAATATTTACCAAAATAGAAATAAATAAATATAAAGTGAATAAATGAAACAATAATTTGAACTGAATAAAAAATAAATAGATGAAATAGAAAATAGTAAAACAAATTTATTTAGTTGGCAAATTTTTGATTCTGTAATCAAAATCTTATTATAGCATTTTTCACAAATGAAGAAATTGTTAAAAATATGAACAAAATAAAAGTAAACACTGTAACCAACAGTCACCTGGCAAGTCTTTGTACACTGGGAAATCATTTTTTTTATTTTATTATTATTTTAATTTAATTATTAGTAGCGCTAATTTCTCATAACTAAATTAAAGACTTTTTGTGATACTTCATTAGACAAAACTTTATTAGACAGGTGCTGGTGTTTTTACTGATGTCAAAAGAAAAGTCCTGCTTCTGACACATTGGTCAAACAGAAAAAATTATTGGCCGATGCCGATAATTGAAAAATGCCAAATATCGGCCTATATCGGTTGACCGCTATTGAAAATGACACCATATACTGTAAATACAGAAATGAATAAAAATATTATTAATAGGACCCAAGGTATTGAAAAAAGAATTGGGATACATCAAGAAAAATACTTTCATATGATAATTTTTTATAATAATTTTTTTTAAATTCTGTTTGACTCAGAAATATACCACACTATGGAAGTAAAGCGCAAATGCCATTTAGGGAGAGAGAGAAAAAGCTGGGGAAACAGGCAATAGAAAATACTGAGAGAATGCTTCGTTATTGTCCCCGGCAACCTGCCTGTGACGGTCGGTTGTCATATCGTTGGCCATTATGGTGGTGGCACTTACTGTGTGCTGTATAACGCCTATTATACATTAACATTCAGACAAGGGCACAGACAGACCTAGGCATCCACAGCAGACAGTCAAAATACACACTCGTATATCTAAACAAACACCCTGATCAGACTGAGAAGCAGAGAGAGAGAAATATCAAGAAAAGGGGTTGTGTACCAATTAAATAGCTAGATCTTGATCTTATTTTGTCCATCAGACCAGATTAAAATCAATATTCAAACTATATCTATTTCCCAGAATTCACAGCGTTACCAGGAGTAGCCAGGACCCACTTGCCATAAGAGCAGTCATTTGGCTTAATAGTCCCATTCTGTGTGTTTTAGTGTGTGTGTGCATATGTTAACAGAACAGGAAGGAAATGGTGTAATAGCCCACTCAATGCACTTCAACCCGCTGCTCCGATGGTGAATGCATTGCTTGAATTCCATTCGAGGACAGACTAGCAACTAATGCTTCTACTTATATCCCCGAAATTTGACGGAATATGATTACAGATATAAGTGCAAGTGTCTGTGTGTGTATGCGCGTGTCTTACATAATAAATATACTAATCTAGCTGAGCGTCATCGTGCATTGCGGATTTACTCAAATCCCCTCAACAGCAGGAAGAGGAAATCAGGCCATAGACGAGCAGTGACCTTGCTCGTCACGTGATGCGTTGCGGTGACTAAACTGAATATCAATGTGAATCGATGCAATCAAGACATGTCTCTATTGATGCTTCAGCGACACCTGTGTGTTCAACCTGCAGTGATTTCCATTTGATAGACAGAATGAAAGGACAGCAGATGATGAATTAAACACTGCATTTTAAACAGATTTCTAAACATAAACGAGAAATAAGTCACCTAACACCATCCCCACCTGAGTGTTTATATTTTTAGACGGCTCTTATTAACTCTGAATGAATTTCACAGTGTCATGCCCTGGAAACCTGCGATCTGCTCCGGCTGCTTGTATTGTAGGTTTATTCGTCCTGTCAAACACACTCTCGGAGTTGACAAATCTGCCATAATAAACTTTGAGTTAAAAGTGAAGTGTGTATTTTTTGATGTTAAAATATTTCTATTCCAATGCAGAGACAGCTAAAAGTAAGCAGTTTCCTGGAAGACAATGTGAGCGGTAAAACTGTCTGGGAAATCCATTATATATATATATATATATATATTTCCAATTTCTATGGTATCCAAAATTTTGACATCACAAAAACTTTATTTAAAGCAAAACGTACTATATCATATATATCGTTACTGTGAAATAAAAAATTACACATATTGTGATATAAGATTTTGGTCATATCGTCCACCCCTAACATATCTTTTCTATATAGACTAACAACCATGCAAAATGTTTATACTGATCAAAATAGTAAAAATATTCATACAAAAGATTTTTATTTCAACTGCTGTTTACTTGCTGTTTCCTATTTTAACTTCCTATTTACCCAAACATTTTAGAATGATTTCTGAAGGATCATGTGACACTGTAGACTTAAGTAATGGCTGCTGAAAATTCGGGTTTGCCAACACAGGAATAAATTACATTTTAAAATATATTAAAATAGAAAACAGTTATTTTGAATAGTAATAATATTTGACAATATTACTGTTTTTACTTTTTACTTTTAGCAAACAAATGCGGCCTTGGTGAGCACAAGAGACTTCTTTCAAAATCATAAAAAATCTTACCAACCCAAAACTTTGTAGTGTATGTGTATGAAATATATATAACAAAATTCTGTTTAGGAACATCAAATTTCTGCAGAGCTGCTACACTTCACACATCACCTTTAAGTCTTACAACCCAACAAGTGCCTCACAAACAGAGGGATGTGAATGCGAGGGTGTGTAAGTCTATGTGTGTGTCCAATGGTTTCATTCATGTCTTTAATCTGCTTGGCCCTCTTCACTGGTCTGTTTTATAACACCAATGTGTGAGTATACTTTACACGCCATGGTAGCCGAATGTGATTTTTCTGAGCATTTGACCTTCCTCTAACCTTAAAACGAGAGCCTATGAGAAAGAGATAAGTGATGTGCTGTGAACAAAAAGAATAGAACAATCTATCAAAGGGGGAGGGAGGGAAACACAAACCAGAGGAGACAGGAGGAGGACCATCACACACTAGTGAGGACACAGATCTCATTAAAATGGCTGCCGAGTGGTGACATGATGGCCAGCATTGACTTAAAGCTCTGAGATGCATGACCAGAGAGAATCCAGGATGTGTGTGTGTCCGTGTGTGTGTCCGTTTGTGAGAGAATCCTGCTTTTATCTCATTCACTTTCCCCCTCAATCTATCCCTTACATCTGAACATCACACAGGCTCTGATCCAAGACCACTAAACACCTGGATAGTTTCTGTAGATGAAAGCCTCCACATATACAACAAAAGCGGATAGAAAAGACATGAACCAGAAGAAACCATCAAATCTGACCTATGACAGCACCACGTTTTATCCCCTGGCTTAATTAATCCGTGACAATACTACACACACATATCTCACAGCCCCATCGCAGCATAAACAAATCCGATGAGCTGTTCTGAATGAACAGATTCCGGGCAAAGTGAGTAGAGGCAGTCCTAGTATTAGACTACAGAGAAATCAGTAACTATCAGATGAACACATGGAGATTCAAAAGCCTGGTGTTCAACTAACTATCTGGCTCAGTTCAGCCCATCTGTTACAGGGTACGAGACCAGCACACACACACATACACTTCTGTGTGCATCTACACCCATATGTTTGGGCTCTCCATCTTGTGAGATCACAGAGTCTATGCTCCAGCAAGGCATCAAACACATAAAACACATGCACACATGCTCATATATCCTCCAACGATGTGGCCTCCTGCCTCCCTGTCTTTAATCAGTTCATTGAAATCAATTAGAGCTCATTGATCTGATGCTTCAGCATGAATAAACAAGACATGCTGTCTGGCGCTGTTGCTAACACGCACACACACAGCAAAAAGCTGAAACGACACGTCTACATATTGCACTACTGTACACAAATATGCTATTGAAGATGGCCAATAGTATGTGGAAACCGCCTTATGAATGGGCTTCACTACAGTGAAGATGAAACTTTTTGTTACAGAATACAGTGACATTCTAGAAAATTGTGTGCTTTCCAAGAACTGTTATGTTCCAACATGACTATGAAGCTCATAAAGAAATGGTTCACTAAGTCTTGCATGAAAGAACTGAAGTAAATAAATAAATAATAAAAAAAGTTAAATTGCTGGCCTGCACAATGACCAAACCTGAACCCCTACTGAAGATTTTTGGGATGAATTGGAACTCCTGCACAATATCAGCGCCTCACTGAGGCTATCGCACCTGAATGGGAGCAAATCGCCACACCCCTATTTCAACAACATCAGAAAGTCTTCTGAAAACAGTGGAACATGTTATAGCAGCAACGTAAATGGATTGAAATGAAATGTTCAGCAAACAAATATGGGTGGTGTCTGGGTACAGTCTATAAGCTACAGTCCAAAACACAATTTAAAGTCTACAGTTTTGCAGCGAGTGGAAAAATGAACATCTACAGTAACAAATCAGTCCAGCACAAGGACAGTCACACAGTTGCTTCCATCCATTACACTGCTCCCAAATGACACAGTGAGCACCATATCTGCTATTTGGGCCAGAGAGAGAGAGAGAGAGAGAGAGAGAGAGAGAGCTCAGCATTCCCTGCTCACAGAACAGAGCGCTTCTGTGTCTTCTCAATTCTGCTATCCAGTAGGTTTGGAATGGCCATACTAGGATAGCATATAAATGTGGCCCATTCTTTCAGACTATGTGTGTGTGTGGGTGTGTGTGTGTGGTAACTGCTGCTCTTGCTTCGACCTCTCCTCCCATCAGATGTTCGGCACATCAGTGAACCAGCGATTACTTGCCTTTGATATACGGTGATAGGTTTATGTTTCACTGTGTGTGTAAGTGTGTGTGTTGCAGGAAGACAGAGAAGGATGCTAGGGGCCAGAGTGATTGTTTGATAATCTAATTTTCGTGCTTTATGACGTCAAAGCATTTTCAAATATACTAAAAAAAAAAAAAAAAAAATGAGGGAAGACCGAGCAGTGTTGTAACACCAATTTAACAAATTGTACATAGTCTACATGGGGTGAAATCACTAGCATACATAAACATGTAACAGAAAAGATGTATGCCTCTTTGTACAAATATAAAGGATTGGCAAGAAAAAAAATGAGTTAAAGAGTCAGTATATATAGTAATGAGTCTGTAAAAACATGTTTTTAGATTTATCAGTTTATGCATTTCTATATTTGATTCGAATTCTATTTGCTGTTTTAAATTTGAATTAAAATGTGTGATAGTGATGTGATATAGAGTAAATGAATCAGATAGAGTATATTTAAGCATAATTAATTCCTGGAAAGAATTTAAAATTCCATGTTTCCGACTGGTGTTACAACACATTGAGGCTAGTACTCTTTGCACATTAGAGATTAATTTACACAGTTTACTTTGCCGAGTTCTAAACTAGTCTAAGTTGTATGAAAATAAATGTGGGTATATTATATCAAAGTTTGAGAAATAAAAACACTAACAGTTAAATGTTGAAAAAAAAGTGTGAAAACACTGCCTGGGACTTGGAGGGAATTTGTATAGACTGGCCAAAAAGTAAAGACAAATTTAAAGCATTTTATGCTTAATATTAAAATGGGTCAATATGCACGTTTAATATCATGACACACACAATCATGCACGCTACAGCACCAACTGCGCGTGCCCGTTATGCCCCAATTGAAACGCGCGCGGATGAAGCGCCTGTCGCTCTGAATTTCGGAAAAGGCTCCTGAACAGGTTGCAGCACCACACAATTTAAACAGCAAAAAGTGGTCCTACAAATTTCCCCTCATGCCAACAACATTTTGTGTACTTTCCAACTTAAGACCCTGCTATAAAACAGCCTAACAAACAGTCAGAGCAGAAAGAGTTAAATTTATAATCTATTTTCCATAGAAGTGCCTTTACCTGGGAATGAGCCGCAGGCAGAAATCAGAGGTCTGTATATTGGAGCTCTCTGGGTATTTCCTCGTTTTCTCAAGCGTTGCTCAGCGCAATTCCATCAGCCTGAGCTCGGAATAAACCAAAAGATTCTCCGTTGCCCGAGAACAGCAGGAAATGTTTCACGGTTTCTCCCGTCGACACCCAGACATAAGACAGATTCAGAGGAAACGATTTCAAAAGTGAAGAATTGAGCACGCGCGCCGCTCGATCAACAGAACGTCTACGCAAACGAAGTCAAACGTTAGTTGGATTTGTCCGTTGAAAAGCCTGTTTGGAAACGACCGCCAGCTTCTCCCATTATAGCGCATATGGGGAAAAATGAAACAACAAATCACTTCTATGACCCGTTTTCCCCTCTATGAGTCTAAGCAACACTCTCTTTCCACTTAAACGTATCTGACGTGATATATTCCGGTTTTCCGGGAACAAACGCCGACGCAACGCGCTGACTTTAGCAGTGAAGTCTCGTGTTAATCTTTCGGCATCTGGAGCGCCTGATTCCAGCTACTGAAGGCGGTCGTGGTGCTCACCGGCTCCGCTGTCGTTTCCCCGTGATTCCGGGAGAGATGCTGTGAGGTTTTTGATTGCCCATCTCTCGCGCGCGCTCGCTCTCTCTCTCTCTCTTGCGCGTTCACGCTCTCTGTGACACTCTGTATCCAAGCTGCTCTGTCGCTGTGACAACGCGCGCATTCCACGCGCCGGCCTCTCAGCATCCCTGCATTCCTATGACACGGCTCTGCTGGACGCTGCACTAGCAGACCCCGGCGTCCTGGCAGCCGTAGTGCTGTCAGAAAACCAAGGCTGAATTTTAAATGATACCATACGTTTGATTTCTCTCTCCTTCCACGCGCACAAGGCCATCCTCAGTCCTGCATCAGAATGACGTCAGGGCATATTAAAGTGGCAGAAGCCCCTCTTGTTCACCATCACACGACCTCAACCGCGCTGGATGATGGGGGATCTTCTTGAGCGAAGGCTTATTGGTATGATGTTAGTATGGAAACGCGCATCTGTGGTAACCAAAAAGACTGCACATTTGTCATTCTCAGGAAATGGTCCCTATAAGTCAGGAATTAAAATAAATAACCATATATAGCCATTAAATGTTGTAATATAATAGCATAATAAGTAGCCTATACGTACATTTTTTGAAGTTACAAATAAACATATATTCAGCTATACGTTTTATATATAAAAAAATAAAAATAATGCAATGTGTTTCATGCCATTTCTTGTGAAATTTACTAGCAATTTCTGAATTTTGTATAATGGTAAAATAATAATTCACTTACGACAATATATAAATCTATATTGGCATAATATTTTCTGTGATTTTACCATTTTTTAAAACCATATAATTTCTCAGAAAATACACTGAAAAAAATATTGATTCAGAAACAATTTTCACTTAGACATTGCTAATACATTTCACAATTAATTATAAAGAAACGGCAAGTAACATTGAATTAAAAGTGAAAATTTGAAGTTGAGAGACTGAAAAGTATTTTCTAATATGTACTCTAATAATCTTTGTTTTATTTACAGTTTGAATAGTCGTTTTGTGCACAATTTATTTCAATAAAAGCAAAACTTGGGTAGAATACTTTTTCTAATTCTATAATCCATTAAAATGTGATAGTGATGAATGGGGACATGCAAAATATTTGATACTGTGATTAACAATAAACCATTGAAACAATGCACATTTAAAAAAAAAAAAAACATACTAAAGCGAATCAAATCAGTCAAATAATGTCAGTAAATTCAGTATACTGATAATTATATCAGTTGTCATGGCTCATAGGGACACAAATGACACCTGACAATGACCTGCCTATTTTACAGGACTCTCAGATGTTTGGTTACATTTACAGAACAGATAAGAAACACAATGCATAATTACTCAATCATTGAATTTATGCAGAGTTGAAATTAACTCAGAAGACTCTAATTCTAAACAACATGACATGCAATTATTTCACCATCCTCTATCACTTAACATCAGTCTATTATAATGAGAAAGCAGCAGTTTGATAAATGGATTAATGATCTAATAACTATAATCTTTGATTCTGCTCTAGTTGCACAAACTGCAATAATATTATCTCTACACTCATGAAACAAGGAAATTTAGAGACAGCGGTAAGCAAAATCTCAGCACTCTTGTGGGAATATCTATTTTCTAATTCTGCTCTACAGAATGATGTGATGAGCGTCACCATGGGCGTCAGTGAGACCCAGCTAAAACACATCCAGTTAGATGCACAGAAATAGATCACATTCTAACTTGTCTCCAGACAACATGGAGGAACTTCGGGAGATCTTAAACTCATGCAGACCGGTCTCACCTTAATTTGAACTGAAGCTGAAGGCAGCAGGTGTGTCTAAATCTGTTAAAGCACCGGAAACATCTGCTCTGGGCAGAAGAGGGATTCATTCCTCCTGCCTCTCACAGCAGGAGGGAGACACTTACTGGCCTGCCTTGCCACAGTATCCCATCTTACAAGGCCACATACACTAGGAAACAACAGAGGCACTTCCCCAAATGTTCAACAGACAATTATTTATCTACAGAGTGGGAGCCAGACTCAGCATGCACTGTAAGAAAAATTCTGTTGTTTTTAAAAAAAACAAGACTGGCAGCTGTGGTTCAAAGAATAATTGTGTAAAAATACAGTACAAATGTAACAACTTTACAGAGCAACCTGTAAATTTGACAGTATAAAACTGTAAAATTCTTCTGAATTTGCATAACTATTTCTGCTGCTTTGTACCTTTAACACATGCGTGATGTCCAACAATTAACACAGGTGGTAAAAAGAAAGGCACATAATGAATCAAATTTCCTCACAAGCAACAAACTAAAATGACACTAAAAGAATGCAGTAAACATTAGGTAAACAACATAAGAAGTAACATGAAATCCTAAAAACGATCAAATGTAATAAGGTAATTCTGGGAATGTCAATTTTTTTTTTCATTATATATATTAAGGAAACTTACTATTAACCAATTAACAGTTTACAAATTACAATCATTTTTATAGTGTGGCTTTACTAAAACGACTGTATAGTATAATACTGACAAGGTATTTAAAGTGTTTATAACACTTGTGGCATAAAGTTGATTGTGTTTAAATAATTTTTACTTGTTCCTCCTTTTCTTTAAAAGAAAAAAAAAAAAACATAATATAAATCACACACTGCTCAAGTTTGCCTGAGGAAGGCCAATTGACTGAAACATTGCTCATTAAAATTTCTGTTATGATGCAAACATGAGTAGTGTGCAGAATCTATATCTGTATCAATATCTAGATTTCATCATCTATGATCGATTCGCATGTGCAGGCACATATTTTGTAGGCTTTAAAAAAACATTTAAACAGTGTAAAGTTATATTCTGTGTACAACTTTGTTTACCCTACAACAACTGTAAAAATGCTTTACAGCTCAAACAACACATATTTTAATAAAGAAATGAATACGTCTTCTGACAAAATTATGAGCTCTACATTTCTGCTTTTAAATCCTCCAAAAATCATCCCCATTTACCTTCGCCATATTTTTTTTTTTTAAAGGAAATGAAGAATGTGCAAAAAACAAAATGTGAACATTAACTTCCAAAGCTCTTTCATCCAAAAATATTTGGAGAAATCTTTTTTTTTTTTCTTTTTTTTTCAGAAGCTTGATTTGTTCCAGAATAACTTGAAGAAATGGCATTTTAACAGAGCTAAAAACACATCCGTCTCTTGCGTTCCCTTTTTTTTTGGTCACATTTCTATAATGACTGATATGGCGTTTTGCCAAAGTATCTTTTAACAGTCAAGCTGGCAGATTATCAGTGATGAAGACAAAGAAAGACATGGAAGACAAGGGATGAGAAAAAGGGAGGAAGGTTTTTGATGGATGTAAGGGAGTGAACAGAGAGGAGCAATTAGGTTGGGGAGGGGGAGGTGGACTATGATTGACGACACTACTCAAGATGGCGACAAGCAAGATACTGTCTGAGACAGAAACAAAGCTGATGTCCCTGAGACATATTACCTTTATTTCACATGTCCACTGCACTGAACCAAAGACTGAGAGTTCAGAGCGGAAGAGGCATGGAAATTCTCAGTGGATAAGAATCAGCCATCAAAGGTAATGGTCCACACCAGAAAGACTAACATATGTGCATAGCTAGAGTTGATGTAGCCACATGACCTCTTTGATAATTGCAACACACAAACATCGCACACACATACACAATGTTTGCCCATTGGGGGTCATCTACAACAGGACAGGAAACCCCTGGGGATTTGCACATACTATAAAGAAATATTCTGCCATGCTCTCTCTCTCGCTCTCATTTCTACTGAGGGATGTTTGATCTGTCTCATTCTCAGTAAGTGACCAGTGAGAAGAATCTTTGAAGTGTCTTATAAGATCCTCTCCTGCTGTCAACCCCCCAGAGGCTGAGGGGGCTTTGTTTCACAAAGATGATTCAAACACACATGCACACATTCGTACAGATTGCACACTCTCAACAGTACATCCAACTTCATGCTCACATTGTAATCTAATAACATTTTTGTATACAATCATCATTGCTCTTACACAATGGTAAAGTAATAAGCCATACTGAATTTATAGACTCGGTGGGCAGGGTCTTTTGGATGCTTTAAGTCATCATGATCTTCCATCTGTGTTTTGACAAAATCTTATGCAACATTGCAACTTTCTGATTGCCAAAACACTAAATGTATATACATTGCTTACCATATAAAGGAAATCTTCACAATAAAAAAATATTGCCTGTATATGTAGATCTGTCAAGTACATATCCATGTCATATTTGACCCCAAAACCAAAAGAATTTGTGCCATTAAGATTCTTATGCTGTTGTTGCTTTTTTGGTATTATCTCCCTGCAATACAAATAATTCTCTGTAATGCAAATAAAATGTAATGCAAAAACAATCAAAAATAATATAACAACAACAAAAACAATGCTAACTATTATTATTAGTAGTAGCAGTAGTAGTAGTAGTGGTGGTAGTAGTAGTAAGGTACAGTAATTTAATTATGAAATGGAAATATATAAAAAATATAATTGTGGAAAAATTCTGGTAAATATAAATGCATCTGTATGCATTAAAGTAGAGAGAAGTGCACTTAATTAAAATGAAACTAATGTAAAGTATTATTATTATTATTATTATTAGCAGTATTAAGGTATAGCAGTTTAATTATTAAATGGAAATTTTGTATAATAATAATAAAAATATAATTCTGGTAATTCTGGTAAATATAAATTTAAGTACAGATACATGCACTTAACTGAAATGAAAATAATGTAAAATAATAATTTTCTTTATCAAAAAATGTCTACATTTTAATTTCAAGGTGAAATATGAATTTATTTATTTATTTATTTATGAAATTCACCCATACAGATTTATTTTTACACTTTACAATAATAGCATTTACATTCAGACTGGATGACACTCTCAATAGTCTATCACTGATGTAATTATCATGCTGCTGGGGGACAGAGTACAGGGTCAGCTACAGTTCAGTGACCCCTGAGATGAAGTCAAGAAGCATCAATTGCAGAATGAGTTCAGGGTTTAAGACAGATTAAATGCTAGGACCATTCGGGCATCTGGGACCAGTTTTCAAACCACTTAGTCACCGCCTTCCACATTATCTGCCATCCGACATGTTTACCAAAAACAAAACATGTAGCGTTGAAGCTGTGAGATCCTGTGAAAGCAGTCGGTTCTCCTACACACGGGGGAATTGTTTTTCTTTCTTTCAGTTTCAA
>JAUZSZ010000095.1:3466657-3477059 GCA_034780575.1 Labeobarbus marequensis | reverse complement strand
TGAGTTTCTACTGATTGAACTTCACTGATATCAAACCTGACACCTGGCACCCTGTTTGATTTGTTACCATGTCTGCATGTATTATCAGTCTATACTGCTCAAACTATATTAATTTCAGGTTTAAATTCCCACACTAAACACCTTTTGATCATTGTCAGGCTGAAAGCAACTGAATAGAGTAGTAGAAGAATGATAATCATTATGCTGTACTTTACTTGATGACCTCCACAGAACAAAATGTCTGTTGGTTTGAAATGAATTGAATAAAGCACTAGAGCTTAAGTAGAGGTTTTATTGAGAACCAAATGACTTTGATAAGGAACAAACCAGTAGCAGTCACATAAATTAACGCACACTTCTTCTTTTTTTCCTTAAGGCGGGGGCAGTCCTCCTCGCTGGCATGGGCTGCTTCTGTGGTCCCCTCTACCACCAGGCCTTAACCAATGACCCCAGCTTCAGCAAGCTGGCACCAGTTGGAGGCTCATTGCTCATCGTTGGCTGGGCTGCGATGGCTTTTTGAACTTTGACTCCATTTGGCAGACCTTGACCCATGTGGTTTTAACATTCTCAGCGATTATGTTCTGTTTTGTCATTTGAACATGAAAAGAGGAGCTATAGGGTGAGTGAAGAAGAAAGGGGTGGAGAATTTCACATCTTATCTAACCCCTTTTCAGTCATGTCTGGAAAGTGATGATAAGGCCTTGGGATCAAACATAATTCTTTTTTTCTCCACACTGTCACAGGCATCTTTATTTTGTCAGCATGGGGGGAAAAAAAAACTTTTGAGACGCTTTCCTTTGTGGCTTATTATTGAGAGTGAATGAGTCACACTCTGGGTTTGTTCATGTCTTGAAAGTGTATGTACATACTTTTCCTTTGTTTGAAAAAATAAAGCTGTCTGCAAAGCTGATTGCCAGTTTGACCTTCTTATATTGGAGGAAATGTTTCTCTGAACATCTCTCCCAGGTCAAGATCTCAATAGCCTTCGGGCTTTGATCCTGTAAGTATGACAGTACAAAGCAGTTCATTATCGCGACCTCACTTTTAGCGCTTCTAGTGTCCAAACTTATCTTTTTCAAATGAAAAGTGAAATCCAATGAGGTTTTAATTCTAGGGCCTGTGACTGTCAGCACGTAGCTGGGTTGGGGACCTTTGAAAATTGCTTTATAAATCCTCAGGTCAGTTTGCAAGGGCAGCCTCATAAGCCAACTCTAATGAGGCAAAAGGGTTCTATTGACGGCGCACGTCCCAATAAAGTGATCACACCACTCGTAAACTCATTAACTTGGGCTATTAGCAGAGCCGTGCAAATCAGGGCAAGGCAATCAAACCACTTTAGTTTCCTCTTCACTATCCTGATGAAAGAATAAGAAATTTTTCTGTGCTTGTAAAAAGACAGACATCCACGTTTATACGAAGGACCGAACAATATAAAGGCATTTTTAGTTATGTATGTAACCTATAATTAGATCTGATTTTGGCATCTCCAAACCGAAGCCTGTTTTTGAAAAGTTTCTTCCTTGTTTCCTCTTCCTGACATTTCAATAGCGCTGGGAATTCCACCAGTCGCTCATTACTGAAGTCAGATCAGGGTCTCCTCGTTAAAATCCATAAAGGCGTATCGCGCTCTGGTTCATGAGGCCGTGTTAAGTGTCTCCTCCCTGGCTCTGTCTGGATAGATGCAGCCAGTAAAAATCGATGTTTAAAGCAACCAATACATTGCAGTGGCCCTGTGGTCATTCGGTCGTTAAATTCTCATCGTGCTTGAATGATCTTTCTGTGTTTGAACCAGCATCTAAGGGGCAGCGCTGTGGGCAAGCAACTTTTAACTCGGTTTCGCTTCAATTGGGTAAGAAGCGGTCAGTGGCAGTGAGGTAGGTACTGTTAATTGCGACTCATGGGAGTTGAAGCCTCTCTTTGTCAGTATTCATGGGGCTTAACTTCCTCCCCTGAACACCAACTGACATTTCGCATTTACCCTCGCTTGTGTGGGCAGTGCCAATTCATTTCCCAGTCTGATGTAGAGCGACCCGGTTGTCGAAAGCAACGTCGTCTGAAGGTGTGGCAGGTTAGCATTTTTTTCACTTTGAATGAAATGCCCACACGTACTGATATGATTACCTAAACTCTCTCTTTTCCGCTCCCATTTTTTGAGGTGTCAATCATAACAGCACATCCCGCAGAAAATTGCCAATATAATTTCATGTCAGTCTCCTTTTAACCCTGCACCAAAAAGATCATCATTCTTTCTGATGTGCCACTTCAAAAGCTGTCACTAACATTCTTCAATATTAAAATCACATTTGAACTGCCGTCCAGCCTTTTTGTGCCATAAATATGGCCATGCAGTTTTGTGTGAGAGGCAAGTGGATTGTGTTAGAACAAAAGCTTGATTAAAGAACTGAATACAGAAGAGTTTTGTATTATAAATGAAGATATAATTATATGCGCATTAGATTACAGGGTTCAGGCGTTAATTAGAAGGTGTAGAGCTGTTGGGGATGGTGCAGAGAGAATGATGCTGCAGAAGTGAAGAATTTAAAGCACCTCGCTGTCTTTGGCCTCCTCCGTTTCTTCCACGGCATCAATTATCTGCGGTGTCAGCCTCTCAGATGCTGCTTCAAAGGGGAGGTATTTCAAGGTGACACCACAGCAGAGGGGGTCGGAATGGGACGGGGAGAGCTGGCGAGGGTTTTGAAAATCTTTTGATCACTCTTCACCTCCTGGAAAATAGTATTAGAGCTGAGAAGAGAAGGAGTTTAAAAGCTGTCAGGGGAGCATTTGACTGGAGTCCACAGTGTCTGTCTTGTTCCCTCACTCTAAAGGGCAGATATGTGGTTCTCAAACTTTTCTCAGGTTGCAGACTAGATCACCAAAACAATTCAGTCCACCTAAAACTCCAAATTTGGGGACAACATTCAGCCACGTCAAAGCAATCACATACATTAGTGCAGAAGTTATACTTAGTTTATATCCTTTAATCAAATAATTACAGTTAATATTATATTTAAAAATAAATAAATAAGTAGCCTAATGAAAATGTTTGTGCATTTTTCTAGGGAGTTGTTTTGTTTGTTTTTTAGTCAGATACAAATACACCACTGTTAAAAATTTTGCATTCAGGTTTTATTTTTTTTTGTTTGTTTTTGAAATAATTTTTGTAAGACAAACAGTAATATTGTGAAATATTTTTTACAATTGCTGTTTTCTATTTCAGTGTATTTTAAAGTGTAATTTATTTCTGGGATGACAATGCTGAATTGTCTTCAGTGTCACATGGTCCATTCTAACGCTGAAACTTTTTATTGTTGTTGTTATTATTAATGTTAAAAACAGCTGTGCTGCTTTTTTTTTTGGGAACAGAGATGCATTTTTTCAAGGTTCTTTGAAGAACAGAAAGTTCAATAGAATTTTTTTGAAATCTTTCATAAAATAAATGTCTTTCAAAAAAAGTTTACATTTTCAAATGACATAATTCATAAAAAAAAAATATAGCTGCCTTTTAGGAGTGTTTCCAGTTTTTACCATTGATCATTTCTATTCTTGCTTCAAAATAAAACCAAATAATAATATAATATAATCTAGCTAATAGGTAGAATTTATAATAGAAGAAGGGAAAAACGTATAATTTAAATCTCGTTTTACAGAATAGAATTTACCAACAACTGCGAATGATTGTTGTGAGACATAAATCAGCGCACATAGTTTACTCTTTTGTATAATTGCACCTTAAGCTGATGACCTGGATACATTTGCGTCCCGTTAAAAAAGTACTACTAATCCCAAGATCCTCGGTGGAGGTCCGTGATTTCCGGGAATAGTATTGCCACTGGGAAGGTGCGCGCGGGGGACCTGTTGGAAATGACGCGAGCTGAAATCCTGTTTCAGAAAAGAAATCACAACAAACAACCCGGGGTCTAAAGCAGAGCGCACCGAGCCAGCGGTAAACAGGGTGTGTGTTTAAACTATAAACAACGAAAGTCATCGCTGAATCTAGATGTGTTTAGCTGGTTAGCACGTTAGCTCGCTCCACACCTGCTAGTCGGCTCATTTGGGCTGCTTGATCTTCACGCATCTCATGCTGGTTTATAACAAGAAAACAATCTATTCCCTCTCTTACAGCACATGTCATGGGGAATTCTTGCTCAGATGACATATTTCAGAGGTGTCGCTATGTTTATAATAACGACCTGCCAAGTGGATCAGTTGTTTTGCTAGAGAGACATTAGCTGGATAATTAGCTGATTACTGCTAATCTGCCCACTGACCCACGTTCCGCTTCAGCCGCTATGAATAACTAACCTGCGTTTAACTAAGTTATTTAGGCGGTATTAAAAATTAATCTAAGTTTGAGTTGGGTAATTAGTGCTACTCAGTAAATACTGTTTTGTTTCTGCATCAGCAGTTAGTGTGTTTATTATTTAATGGTGAGAAATGTTTAATACAAGTAATAAATAATTGAGGCTAATCATTAAAATGTCACAAATGAAAAGTGGATCCTATTGCAAAATACAAAAAAAAAAAAAAATCCACATCTAGACCCTAGCATAGTTAGCAAAGTAAAAAGCCTTTATTATAAGACTAATCATAAGTGAGATGATTTTGTTACGGTTTGCTAATATTGATGTGGTTTCTCTCAGGTAATGCTCAATGGAGACGCTCATGAGTGCCGTGGCCCCGCGTGCACCGGCTGCGACGGTGAAGCGGGTGTCCGAGGTGGACTTCCGCTCGGGCACGACTCTGGAGCAGCTGTCGGCTCAGGTGCAGGAGCTGGTGCAGCTGGAACAGGGGGAGTTTGGAGACCAGACCGCACTCGAGGTGCACACGGCCAAAGACTTCATCTTTAATATGCTGGGTGAGATTATCATAGTGAACCCATAAATATACATATAATGTGAAACCCACAGTGCTTACAACTTTTTTTGTTTATTCTGTCCTTCAAATTACTGCTGTAGCTGTCTGGTTAAAGTCAGCAGAATAAAACCACCATGTTATACATTTAAGCATGGTGAACTTTAGGACAAGCGTATTTTTTCGAAAATGGCAAATTAGTGTGTAGGCTATATACTGTCACCTTTATTTAATCATATAGCGTTTTTTTACGATACAGATGGTCAAAGCAGCAAAGCCCCATTCACACCAGGAACGATAACTATGAAGATAACAATATTAGCGTCCACACCAGTGAATAATATCGTCTGTTTATTCTCAGTGCATACTCGTCTGCTGCTTTAAATTCTCGAGCTCATTATAGCAGGATGGATTCTGATTGGGGGTCAATGTTTAAAAAAAAAAAATGTTCAGAAAGTGATTCCAACGATATTGTTCCTCTGTGCCTTTATTATTATAGCTGTGGTGTGGACTCTATTTTTTTTTTTTGTATTATCATTGTGTTTATAGTTATCGTCCTTGGTGTGAACGGGCCGTAAAACAGGAAAATAGTGTTGATAATGCAAGAAACACTTAATTTTCAGGTAAAGTCATCTTTGATTCAGTGATGCCATCGTCCAGCTAACTATCCATTTATCTATCTGTATATAATGGTAATATAAATTGTTTTATAAATTGTATCATATTTCTTTTTACATTCAGGATGTTAGGATGTTCATAGCAAGTGTGAATTGTATAAAACAGATGTGAAAGACTGAATATGGCATTCAGGGGCCGTTCTAAGAAATTAATTTTTTTAAAGGACGTTTTCATAATACTGACGAGATTTATTTATCCAGGCCTCTGATTCAAATCTAGACTCAAGTGAAGCTGTTTGTCCAGCAGATGTCTCTAGTTCCCCTTGTTTTTTTTGTTTTTTTCCCCCCTCAGTACATCCCACCAGGTCTCCCCAGCACCCTTTTCTAAGTGTAAACACACTAAATGTCATTCTTTTTTGGGCTTTTTTGTGTGACGCAAGTGAGGGAGAGACAGATTTGTAGAACTGCATTGTTCTCTAAAACATCACTGGAGCTGCATCACATAATCCTGTCAAATGCTGGATTAGGTGACAGTTTCTCTTTTTCTCTCTCATTCTGTTTTTCCTCCATCACCTGCTGTTTTTTTTTACCTGCCACTCTCCTCCGTAGAAAAAGTTTCAGCCTCTAGCTGTCTTTTGGTTTTGTTTTGCATGTTGCATTGTTATGTGTGAATCTTCCAGTACTTTGGTTTACTTTTGGACCTTTGTTTACTGACAGGGTTGGATGATTTTTTCTGCCATCCTGCCAGTGTAACTTTTATGTTTCTTTTTGTCTGCCTCCTGTTGCTTTCATTTCCCTTTTTTTCTCTCGGCTTTAACCCTCGATGTTCAGCCAAAAGCCTACTTATTTTTCTTGCTCGCTGTTTCCATCTCTCGCTCTCTAAAAATATGCAGACATTTTCAAAGCAACATCCATCACACACCTACTGAGAGTGATGGGTAGACAGCTTTTTATTTTTATGCTAGTCAGGGTGCTCCTTAGCATTCATTTGGAATATTCTGCCTCATTACAAATGAATAAAAAAAATGATCATCTATTTTTGATGACCCTTACATGTCCATCAGGATTTAGGTGTTAATTCATTTCAGAAGACCAAAATAGATTCATGTAAAGCAAGTGCCTTGATTTAAATTGGCATTGATGTTTGCTTCCTTTAGCAATCATCATTATTTCTGTTTTCACACCTCCATGACCTGCAAACATTAACATACCATCTGCATGCCAGCCTCTCTAGACTCAGTACAATCCTGCAAACGTATTTCTCCCAGAGGAACTAATTAAATCGGAACTGTGTTAAAAATATAAAGGGCAAAAGGGATCATTGTTATTGTAGAAAAACAAAAAGCACTCAACTTCGTTGTCTTGGAGTGAAGGTCACTGAGTCCCTCAACAAATACCATCAACAATTTTCAAATTGTGAAAACATGTATTGTTCTTTGTATGTAGTCATGTTGGTTTCCGCTAGGTTTCAGACCAAATTGAAATCTTATAAATGTGCTGTTTATCTGGGGAAATGCTGTTAAATGAAGGAATTTTAAAAAATCAGCTTTAAAGGGATAGCTCTTCATTTACAAACGTGTCAATTTTTTTTTTCATTTGGCCATAGAGTACAATGAAAGTCAATTGGGATCCAATATTGTTTGGAACCCAGTGTTCCTCAAAATATCATCTTAGAGAGAAATGCATACAGATTTGGATATATTATATATTGGTTTCATATTTCAGTGTACTTTAAAATATACTTTGTTTCTGTGATGCAGTGCTGAATTTTCTTCAGATATTCCTCAAAGAATATTAAAATTTATCACAGGTCCCAAAAAATATTAAGCAGCACAACTGTTTCCAACACTAATAATAAACCAGCATATTATAATGATTTCTGAAGCATCATGTGAGACTGGAGTAATGATGCTGAAAATTCAGCTTTGCTTCACAGGATTAAATTATATTTTAAAGTATATTAAAATAGAAAACTGCTATTTTAAATTGCAGTAAAATTTCACAAAATTACATTTTTTCCCCTGTATTTTTGATCAAATAGATACATCTTTAAAAAACATTAAAAATCTTACAGCTCCCAAACTCTTGAATGGCAGTGTATCTTTTTAAAGATTTCTGTGCTGCTGTCAGCATCAAACAGACCTGTTTACATGGCCTTTATGCATTCCATTTCAGACAAATGAGAACAATAATTAGTCTTTTTAAAATGTCATGTAAACACTAGTCTAAGATAATGCAACTATAGTTTGGCTTAATCCATCAGTATACACATGTTAATTGGAAAATTATATGCGTCTGCTTGGATAGACAGACTATGTTGCATTATTATAACTGCATCCTGCATCATTTAAATCATGTTGTAGTTCTTTAACTTAGAAACATCACAGCTGTCCTGTAGAGGTGGATGGGTTCAAACGCTTGTTGGCCTGTGTGTTAATCATGCTTTGACAGCAGTGCATGCTGGCCACTGGTATATAACGAGTAAGCATAACCATGCTAACCAGCTTGCCTTTGGCAGCTGTCATGGAGAGTGATGTTTCTTATTGAAGGTTTTATTTATTTTATTTTTTCAAGTGGTCAATAATTGTGAACGTATGAGGAAGTGATGAGTGAAATGGTGCTAATGGCTTTTGCCTCAGGGACTAATGAACATAAATAATTAATTTGTATAAACACACTGGTGATTGGTAAAGCCGTTGCTGCTTGTGTTAGATGACATAATTTTAACACCCCCAGCAAGACAACAATTCTTTTACTTAATTCCCTTGTGAATGACTGTCTTCAGATTATGGGTCATTAAAGCACTATTAAGTAACACATCCATATGGCAGCTATGCTTACAGTATTCTGTAATTGTATAAGCATCCTTTTAATTACAGTGGATTGCAAAGAAATAAAATGAGTGTGTAGTAAATAATCCTAAAGAAATGTGTGTTGATCAGTTTCTGCCTTTATAAAATATTAAAAGGCAAGACATTCATTTTCATTAAAAAGATTCCACTGGAGATTTTCAATGTTCATTTTAAGGAATTTAAAGAGTTGGGTCACATCTGAAAAAAAGAGCAATGGCTTGAATTGCAAAACAGAATTGAGGGAGACTATTAATTTATATCTTTCACTTTGAATGAGCTGGAATTATCTGACTTAGACTGAGAAGAGGTTTAGGGAGATTTCTGTCTTAGGAAAAGCATCATCTTCCCTCCAAGTTTCCCTTCCTTCTTTTTATCTGCTTTTATTCCATACTCACTTCAGAAACCAATTATTTAACACTTGCTGCATATTTTATATATATATTTGTGCTTCAAGATCGTATTCTGAAAGGTGTATTTCTGGTAATATGATTTATGACTGCTGATAAGTGATCTTTCTTGCTCTTTGACATGGTTCATCCAATAAAAGCTTTTGGAGTGGGTTTCTGCAAAAATGATCTCCCATGTTTACTCTAAAGGCTTATATTCTTATAGATTTAAAATAATTAAATGTATCTAAGCACCAGGAATTTTCTTTAAATTGAGTCCTGCATCCTAATCAGTTGTGTGCCCTAGGGCTGCACATTAGAATGTTTCTGCCCTTTGTCTGACCTCTGGTCATTTAGCAAGACACAAACAGGAAGTTCGGCCAGGTGCTGCTTTGGCAGTTGGTCACAAGAAGAACCAATAGACATTATAAGGCACTAACAAAGGACTGTTTTATTTTTCAGAATTTCCCAGCATTTTCAGCTTAAAGGGATTGTACTCAAAAATTACTCCCCCTCAAGTTGTTCCAAACCTCTGAGATTCTTCTGTTAAACACAAAAGATTATGTTTTGAAGAATGTTGAATAGCCATTGACTTCCATGAAAGTCAATGCTACTGTCAACTGTTTGGTAACCAGCATTCTTCAAAATATCCTCCTTTGTGTTCAACAGAAGAATGAAACTCATACAGGTTTGGAACAACATGAGGGTGAGTAATTGTTAAAAACATTTTCTGGGTTAACTAACCCTTTAAATTGTTTACAAAAGTGATAACGGACACTCAGTCATTCCCATTCAATGTCTACCCACTCTTCCATTTGTCTTTTTAAGACAGGTGATATTACCTCTTTTTGTCATGAATATTCTTCATCTCCACAGGCCTGGTGCAGAAGGTAGACAAGCGATTGCCGGTTGCCAATGAATACCTGTTGCTGTCAGGTGGAGCCAGGGAAGGTGTTCTCGACCTTAACCCAGAGGACCTAGGTGACTACGCCAAAGGTGTTGACTTTGATTTGGACTTCACTCTACTGGTACCCGCTCTTAAACTGCATGACCGAAATCAGCCTGTGACTCTGGACATGCGGCATTCCCCACCATGCCATTCTTGGCTGAGCCTGTGCCTCTGCGACCCTTCAATGCTGACGCGTTGGAGTATCTGCTGTCAAGATGAGAATAATAGAGAGAATAAAGATGTGGAAGATGAAGAGGAAGAAACTGAAGCAGTACGAGGCTCAATCCCATCCCTGCTGCTTCCTCAATCATTAGATGGATGTTACTTCTCTCCATTGCTGGTTATCGATTGGTTCTGGAGTGTAGTTGGAACGGCAGTAGAAGAGTTGCGGAGAAATCCTCAAAGAGGGATTCCTGTTCCTGATCGCGTGGAGCGGAATGGTCCACTAACAACGCTGATTCTCACTGCAGGAACTAGCCGTATCCTTTATGACTTGCTTCCAGTGGTGTCGTTTCGTGGCTGGCCGGCCGTCGCACAGGGCTGGCTCACGACCAACCATTTCTGGGATGGCAAAATAACGGAGGAGGAGGCCATCAGCGGGTTCTACTTGCTTCCTTGCTGTTCTCCAGCTGCCAACCCCTCAACCAGACCTGACCGTGAATGGAGACTTGCCTTCTCCCGCAGTGAGGTTCAGCTAAAGAAATGCGTGCCCTACCCAATGGCACAAGCCTTCCAAGCAGCTAAAGC
>JAUZSZ010000095.1:3455662-3465879 GCA_034780575.1 Labeobarbus marequensis | reverse complement strand
CGGCTAGCACAACGACTACAACAGCTGGTGACAGAAAACCCTGGCAAGTCTATTTCAGTCTTCCTCAACCCAGATGATGTTACACGCCCGCATTTCCGCATTGACGACAAGTTCTACTGAGTGGACTGAGCTGGTTTACACACTGCCCAGGGTACAGAAACCCTATATGACAGAACGTCTAGAGAACATAGTCATGTCACTGTGCTACGGTATTACCAAATAGTAAAACAGAGTCTTCACAGAGGGGTTTCTTCCCTCCGTTTGGCTCAACAAGGCTGACTACAATCAGAGTTGCTTGACCCTCCAATGAGGGATTGTATCACAGGTGTCACACTGTCAGGGAGAACAAAAGTAACAGGGGAAGGATAAATTTTAATTATGCGACTCATATGAAATCGAAATTCAGTCGCATCCTAAGGAAATCCCCATTGACAGACTGCACATCAAGTAGACTTGATTCAATGATAATATTCTGTAGAGTTTGAAGAGTTTTTTTGTTCTTTTTTTCTATTTTCTACTCAATACTACTGAGAAAGGAAACTAGTATTTTCTTGCTGTGTTCCACAGTAAATCCCGAGGGCAGTAGAACTGGAAAACCAACTAGGCCAAGGTATATTATGATGAAATCGAATGTAATTTTTGGTGTATGTGTAGAGAAGTTTGCAACTATTGATCACATGATCTTCTCTTTCTTTAGTCTGTCAGATACCCTGCTTGCTCCCTTTCTCAGGTACTTTATCTTTCTTTTAACTGGTGAGTCTAGAGCTGTTCTACAGTCAAAAACAACAAAAGCATAAAGCGAGAAAAAGATGAGGCATAACTCTCAAATCTAGGCCTTGTCCTTTATGTATAAGCTGTTGTACAGCCTATAGAAACAATCTTTTTGAAACAAATGCTGTTCTAAGCTGTTGTTAGTTTACTTTTTTTTATTTATTTTTTTTTAGATTTTTAAGTTATATGCGGGTGATGGTCTATCAAGTTTCAGAGACTGTTTTAGATTAGTTGATTAGTCATAGGTTAAACTGACAACACTGATTGGTGCATATTTTGTCTTGTTGGTTCCTGATTGGATTCTAATCTGCACATAAATAAGCAGTATGTGTTAGTGTTATTCTAAGGGCTTTTCTTTGTCAATCATTGTTGCATATATATGGATAAATCGGAATATGGAAGATGCTTAGGAAAGTGGGATTTTGTGGTGATAAAGGTTTGCCAGCACTATGTACTGGAATAATAGAAAGACAGATCCAAAGTGGGCAACAGAGGTTTAGAGAAAGGATAGAAGGAATGTATAAAGAGGCAGAGGAATGCATCTCAGTGTTTTTTTGTGTTT
The DNA here is from genome assembly GCA_034780575.1 of Labeobarbus marequensis. Classification (NCBI taxonomy): domain Eukaryota; kingdom Metazoa; phylum Chordata; class Actinopteri; order Cypriniformes; family Cyprinidae; genus Labeobarbus; species Labeobarbus marequensis. Next base: position 3,464,546 of record JAUZSZ010000095.1, on the reverse strand, counting down.
GTGAAAGGGTCCTACAGTATCTTGCTCTTGCAGATTTGCTTTGGTAGCTGTGGGAGGCAGAGATGGATGAAGAAAGTCAAACATGACGTCCACTGGATAAATTAGGCCGAACCAATGGGACTCCTGGGACTGTAGACATCTGCTCTCCCTCACTCATTTTTGCTTTCTGTCTCCTTCCTAAATCCTTCCCTCTGCATCGGCCTCCATCTCTGGCTGTTCTTGATCCATCTCTACCTTTTTGACTGTGCTCAAGGATTAAAGAACAATGTTACATGTGTATTCAGCATAAATCGCATTAGCGCACTGTGGGAGTTGGCAGACCATTCGTGTGTGCTGCTGACATGGCTGCTGCGCAAATACAGAGCAATCAGTAACAGCGTTGCCTTTGAATGACAGCAAAATGGCGAGGAATAGGCTTTTTCTAGTGGATTTCTTATTCCAATATGTGAGATGGTAGACGTGCTACTGAGAAGAGTTTGTGTAGGGTTGCACATGGTACAGGTAGGGTGTTATACATAATGTCTGCTGTATGCCAAGGAAAAGACACCAAAGAGAGTTTAAAGGACTGATTGCTTAGATTAAATGTCATGAAGGAAAACGGATGTATCTTTTGTATATTGTCAGGGTTTGACACTGTATACCTTAAAAAGCCTCTCTAGTGGGTTTAAATATTGTAAAATGCTTGAATCGATATTTGTAATGCTATTTTCAATGTTTTTCTGCATATATTGACCGTTGTTTAGCACAATGCCTGATATCAAATGAACAGTGGTACTATGCAAGACTTCAGAATCATCTCTATGAATGAGATAATAAGGCCTACCATGTATGTGATCATTACAGAGAGCGTTTTATACAATGAATTCATTGGAGAAAAAAATAATGTTCCTGCCTCAGGGCATGATAAAATGTTCCGGACGCATTTCAGGTGAAATATCTGAAGGAAGCCAAAGCACATAATTTTCCTTCCCAACTTTTTAATGATGTGGTCCCAGTGTTTCATTATCTGACAGCATAGTCCCCTGTGTCATGCTGTTGTGTACAAAAGGTTTTTTTGCCCTCAAGCGGAAAAGAAATTATGAATGTAAACAACTTCTTTTACCTCTTTGAATTAATCTAGACATCAACTCAAATTCCCTGAATGGAAATGGAATGATGCATATTTTAAATGGTACCAAATATTTGTATATTTAATATAATTTCTCTAACATGCCTCAGAAGGCTTTTTTTTTCTTCTTTTTTTAATAAATGTGCTGGGGTGGGGGAAATTGCCCTCTGTGTAATTGTATGTGATGATGCTGGTTGTAGCATGAAATAAAACTACATCTAAGAGTACTGCTTTGTACTGTTAATATCTATAAATGTTGCTCATTTCAAATCTCAAAGATATTATCTAAAGACCAATTTCAGTCTGGTTGTATTTCTATATTGTATCATGTATAATTTTGTAATAACAGATCTGTTTTTGTGTGTCAGTAGACTTGTGCAATCTACAACAGTATGTGATGAACTAAAGCATGCTAAGAGCCTTTAAGTTTGCCAAATCCCAGGTATTGCACCTAAATATGCATTTATGCGTCATAATTTGTATTACTGAAAGAAAACCTGGCTACTAAATAAGATTTAGAATTAAAAAGAATAATTCTACAAAAAGTCTTGAAGACTCAGATTTGGTGCCCTCTCGATGTGCAATACAATGTTGATCCAACAGAGGATGCTGTTTGACTACAAAGTGTTAGCTTGAACTGCATCCATTTCTTCTGTACCCATTCTAGATGTTACTGTGTCTCTTCAGTCTCACAACACATTGTACATGTATTTGTACATCATCAATGTGTGCACAGTGGTTTCCAAACGAGTCCACACTGAAGATCTGTTATTTTATTTTCTTTAAGCTTGAAAGTAAAGTTTCAGGATTTAGTAAAAATGAAAACCAAGATAAATTATTAAATGCAGAAGAAAGAAGATTGTGTACAATTTGTACATCACTAATCAGATGTAGTTTGTGGCGTTTACCATGTTAAGTCTGGAAAAAGCTGGGATAACAGGGATTTGCACAAATTTGTGGAGTCTATGCCAACTTGAGCACTGCTGTCTTTCAAGCAAAAGGGAGACATACCAAATACCAAGACATGCAAACTTTTCTTTAAATTACTCCAGTATTATAATTTGTGATTTTTGTAATATTAAATTCGAGAGGAGCCCATATAGAAGTGTATTCACTAGTTGACACTGTTGTTCCTAATAATGATAATAATGATCTTGCTTTAATATTTTAAATAAATTAAGACATTATGTATCCCCTATAAGTATGTGGTTTGGTCATGTTTTGTTATCCTACTGGGTTCATTTTTAAAATTTCATACCCCGCAAATGGCAAAATCTCCTCACACTTTCTATCATCTCAGCTGACTCCATCACGTCAAGATGTGCATGATTTAGGTTGAGTGTCTGTGAGATTGACTAATGATTCTACATCATTATACTAAGATACAGATTTATTCAGCATAATTGAATTTATTGTCTATTATTCTCATTACTTATATATTCTGTCTAGTGTTTAATAATTTAAAGCTGTGTAGCTCGTAAGCACTGCAGTGGCTGAAGGGCACTTTGGCTGTAGTTGATAGATGGATGGATGAATGAATGATGTTAAGCCGATGCTGAAGAGTTTCAGACACTTCTGAGAAAGATGAAGTTGCAGCCTCATATTTTCCCACATACTGGACACACACACACACACACACAGTCTCACTGATACCTCAGCAGTCTGTCCTGTTTCATAAAGAGGATTACATATCAGGCACGAGGGGATTTCCTGGAATGGGACACTCACAGCCTGTCTGTCAATCATTCAGCCGTTGCCATGGTAACATTGCTATTGCTGGACATTTCTTAACTGCAACCGCGCCAACTTGACTCATCTCCCTCAAGGTTGAGCAGAGGACAGATGTGAAATTTGATCCTGCAGGGTCACTGAGGGGAGGGACATCTCTCTGTTTTTGTCATTTGTTTCAGTATTCTTGGCATGATGTGTTGCTGGAGTGATCCTAATGGAATTAATATAAATGACAGTGATCTCTCTCCACTCCTTCCCTTGATGTAGTGGAGTCATTAAACAGAAATTGAAGGCCCAGGGGCCAAATCAGTTCCAATTCTGATGATGACAATAATATGAACCTGACAAAAAATATTTTTAAAAAATTTGCATGATGAAAATGGTGGTGGTGAATGGTTTGGGGTGCAATTCCCAAAAGCATTGTGAGATTATAGAATCCATCGGTGCAGTGTTTTTTTCTGATTTGCTTAGGCTTACAATGCTTTTGGAAAATGCAGCCCTGGGTTGTCTTCCAAACTCAACCCGAACAGCTCTCAAATCCTTGGGGAAAAAAAACAAAAAAACTTTTCCTCAAGCTCTCACAGTTCACAGCCATCCATAGTCATTTTTTCTAAAACTGAACCCTTTCTTAATATCTTTGGAGTTGGATCTCTGCACTAGCTTGTACCCTTCTGGCCAATTTTGTAGTACTGCTAATGTTATTATTTCCTTTTGATGAACAGTTTGTGTTGTATTATTCCTCACTTGCAAGTCACTTTGGAGAAAAGCATTTGCTAAATGAATAAAGGCAAACTGAAATCAATGCAGGTCTTAAGATTCTTAGTTTTTAGAGATGGGGTATTGCTGTACTATGATTTTAATAGCTTATAACAAAAAGCTAAAGTAGAAACTTTGAATTCACAATATTAGTTGTGTGCAAAGTCGCTTTATCTGTTATTCAGTTCAACATCACATACGCCATCTTTGTAGGTTTTAATTTGTCCTTATACATTTCCATATTTGGCAGGCAATTTTATCCAAAGTGATTAGATTACATTCAAGATAGAAATTTTATCAGTTCATGCATTCCGCAAACCAGTGACATTTGTGAAGGAACATCCACATTCACTGCCAGTCAGGTAAATTTCTTCATTTGTTTGCAACTGCCTTTAGTGTTTGTAACTAGTTGTAAGGTGAAGATTTTGCAGAAGCAATCCAAACAACCTCAAAACTTTTGTTTGAAAACTATTAGAATTCAGCAGCTGGGATAAAAGTGCAGAGCTTGTGACTTTTGTCTGCTCAACACTTGTTTTTGGCTAAATATTGGAGCCGATGGAAATGCGCCAATTCAGCAGATTCATTAGAACAGATGTCTCTAGCATTTCACTGGCTGTAACATTTGTTTGGTGTCATGCTAAACACTGCTACTCACAAATAACAGGCACTTTTTATTGCAATTAATGATATTTTCTTGTAAAACAGTGCACAAGTTTCTTGCCAACCTCATCCTGAACAGTTTCCTTGGGCTACACACCTTATAACTCTGTAGCGAATTTCCAATCTTGCAGTATACGTGCATTGTCTAGGCCTGCTTTACCTCTTTATGCTGACAACAGGCCATTAGCGCTCCCCGGGTGTTTTTTTTTTTTTGTTTGTTTGTTTGTTTTTTTTCTTATATCTGGCCACAGAGTGCCAGCTTTGTTACCTGTTCCAGGTAAAGGGGACTGGGCCAGAACTGAGCTCTGGGCATTCTGAGTAATTAGGCCACTGTGTAACTTTAACTCAGCTCACAGAGATCAAATTGCAATATTAGTGTAGTTCATTTTCCTGTGCTCTATTTGTATTAGAATAGTTTCCCTCTACATTTGTAACTCCAGTTACTGACTGAGGACTGTTTAGTTCTGTGTCCATATAATAGACCTATTTGAACTTTTTTTTTTTTAGGTGGTGAAAAAGGGCTGTTAAAAATGTATTTGTCTTTGAATCATTCATTTAAGAGATTCATTCAAAACACTGATTCATCCAGTAATAAGTCAATCTTGAGTGAGTCATTGAATCATTCCATTCATAAATTCCATGAGATTTTGTTTAGTTGTCTAATATTTTTTCTTCAGAATTGTGAGAGAGCTACAACCTTCATTTAAAAAAAATATATATCCAGAATCGTGCAGCTCTATTTTGCACACAAACAGCTCTTTATCAAGTTCAGTTTTTATGTATCTGGCTGATTTTTGTTCATGGTATTCAACAGCAATTAAATGTTTTGCACAAAGAGACAGAATAAATATGTTTGATATCTAAATGTTTGACTTTTTTTAACCACATTAGGATATATATATATATATAAATGTATTATTATAAGAGTTAAAAATAAATAATTGCTATATAGTTAATGGAAAAGAAATGGTGCTTCCAATAAGCTGAAGTGCTAAACCTAAAGAAATATCACCCGAAAGTAACCCTAACCCTTAAAAATGCCACTTCACAATGTGTCGATACATGTAAAAAAAAAATGCAATATTAAAATCTGAAAAGTAGCTTGCAGAACAACAATGCAAAACGATTTTTAATCATTAGTCAACACAAGTGCAGCTATACCCCTTTCATTTCAATGTGATGCATTACTTCAAAGGAGGTGATTTCTTCTTGTTTTGCAAGAAAAATAACTGCAAAACAAACACAGTTTCAGTAGTATTACATATCTCAGCAGAAGAGGATCAGCCACCTGCTGCTATATTATACTGTGCTTACTGCAGAAAGGGCAAAATAAACAGATCTGCAAGTCAGGCCACAGCACACCACAACACAAATGCTTAAAATGCTCAATGGCTTGCAAAAAATACATTAAGAAAAACAAAATACATAAATATGAGTCCAAGCCGCAGGTGAAGAGGAAGCTGAACAAAATGCATTGCACTCAAAAACAGCATCTGAATTAGATGAGAAGTTATATTTCAAAATATCCAGCGACCAGATGATTAGGAGCTTCTTTTTAAAATGTGTATTTTACAGGCCTTCAGGAGCACCTCTAAATCTGCTTCAGAGCCAGCTGTGGGAACAAAGGAAAATGTGATGCTTTAGTTTAATTACATATAATTAATTAAAATGGTTACTAGTTATACACAATGCTGGTTTTTACCCTCCAGAACCCACTCATAACTGCTCCTGACTACATATTTTAAATAGTATAGCCTATTATTTATTCCACCATACAAAAGTTTGGTGCACTTTTATTCAGCAAGGATGTATTATTGAAAGTTATAGTAAGACTTTGTATTGTTAGAAAAAAAAAAAGTTATATTTTAAACGAATGCTGCCCTTTTTTAAAAAACGTTCTATTCTGAAGAATCCTGGTGGGAAAAAAAGTATCACGGTTTCCACAAAAATATTATGCAGCGCAACTGTTTTCAAGATTGATAATAAGACAACATTGTTTTTGAGCAGTAATTTAGCATATTAGAATTATTAGGTTGGAGTAATGGCTTCTGAATATTCAAGCTTTGCCATCACAGGAATAAGTTACATTTTAAAATACATTAAAATAGAAATCAGTTTTTACTGCATATTGATCAAATAAATGCAGCCTTGGGAAGCATAAAATTTAAAAACAACAGTGCATATTATATTATATTATATTATATTATATTATATTATAGTTAACTGTTTTGGTAACATTTTAATGGTTTAAAAATTCATATTTGAATGCTTTGTACTAAACATTCTAATATTTACAGGCGTGTATATATATATATATATATATATATATGTGTGTGTATGTATATATATACACACACACACACACACACACACACACACACACACGTATTAATATAAATTTATATAATATAAATTATTCAATTAAATATTTATCATTTATTTTTATATTTAATAGTATTTGCATACAGTTTGATTTCATTTTAATTAAATAAGAAAAGATTTATATTTAATATTTATATTTAATACTAATTTATAATAATGTAATAATCAGTTTATATATAATAGTATATATGTAATATAATTAGTGCTGTCAAATGATTAATCGTGTTCTGTGTATATTTATTATGTGTATATATAAATACAAACACAAACAGTATATATTTTGAAAATATTCATATGTATTCACAAGTACATATTTATATTAATATAATTTATATTATATATAAATATATTTAATGTATAAATTTAACACATTTTTCTTAAATATATACATGCATGTTTCTGTATTTATATATAAATATATAAGTACACACATACTACGTGAACAAAACTTTTATTTTGGATGAGATTAATCACGATTAATCATTTGACAGCACTAAATATAAAAAAATAATAATACATTTAATTTATATTAGAATATTTAATAATCAGTTTATTGTTGGTACAAGATGGTCTACCAGCTCTAAATAGCTTGATCAAGGTCCAGCAGCTGGTTGTCTAACCCATCTAGACCAGTTTTGTCCAGCTACAAGCTAGTTTTAGCTGTGTTTTCATTGTTTTCATTGGCTGAAGCTTGTGTTTATATGTGTGTGTAGGTCCTATCTGACTCCAGTGCGTGATGAGGAAGCAGAAGCTCAGAGAAAAGCCCGATCCAGACATGCTCGTCAGTCCAGACGCTCCACGCAGGTCAGTCTGGCCTCATGACTCTTAAAAATCATTTTCATTGATTAAAATAATATAAAACCTTTTTTTAAAAATAAAAAATATTAGTTTGGCAACTAACTGAAATAGAAATAGAAATACTGAAGAAAATATTGGAAAAAATGAAAATATTAACTCACATGCAGTAATTACTAAAACAAAATATTTTTGTATTTTGTTATTTTTGAAATATGTAAAAAAAAAAAAAAAAGTAATAAATTCCATAATAGTATATCAAGAATAAAGTAACACTGCTTTTCACATTGAAACACCCATTTTGACTGAAAAATTGACCAAGATTGATCTGTTTGGCAAATCAACCAACCAACCACAACTGATAGATCCAGCTCTTGGTGCTTTCTGAGAAGTGCTGGGAAAACAGGGTGATTTTTCACGTGGAACATGCATTAAACAGTCAGTGGGCGGTGCATCTAAGGCTGTATGACCTTTAACCCTGAGCTCTGACCTTAACACAGGGCAAACGTGTGTGTAGAGCAGTTTTGCGTTTGTGCGCAGCTGGAGTCCAGACATCTCCGTGTGACCGCTGTGTTTGCTCTTCAGGGTGTTACTCTCACAGACCTGCAGGAAGCGGAGAAGACAATGAAGACGGAAAACAAGGGGAAGGAGAAGAAGAAAGAAGAGGAGGAGAAAGAAGGGAAGCAAAAGAAGGGAGAGGAAGGGGTGAGAAAGGTTGAGTTTAATCCAAATATCTGCAATTGTTCTGCACACAGAGAGATAAACCGGTCAGAAATATTAAAGGTTAAAGGTCAAGTTTGTCATTTTCTTGGATGTTATAGTACTTTCTAAAACTAAACAACTGAATTGATGTCTGAAAAACAGCAGAGGAAGAGAATGTTTGGAAACAGTTATCACCTGTGTTTGTGTGTAAATATATGCATGTACATATACATGCAAGAAATAAAACTATAATTATATATATTATTAATCATTATCAGTTACATATGTTAAATTAATAATAATATATTTATTTAATTTCGCGCAGGAAATGAGCTGGCGGTCTCGTATCGCTAACCTGCAGAAGTCAGATTTGCTGGGACTCACACACCCTCCTGGTGCTCCACGTCCTGACAGACAGGGTGACCTTTCACCTTTGACACTAATCACTGGATTTCATGATACTACACTGATGTGTTTGTTTAGTCGTGTCATTGTCTGTATCTGCGTTGTGTGTCAGATGCAGACAGCGCAGTGGCAGACATCGAGGAGCGAGCGAGGGAGCGCAGGAGAGCCAGAGCGAGGAGGAGAGGGAAAACAGGAGAGGTGAGGAAGACGAGAACATGTGATTGAAGCAGGAGCACAGAAATACAGCCTGGATTTAAACATTTACTGTTGTGTTTTCAGAGCGATGACAATGACCCCAGTGGAGAGGAGGAGAGTAGCAGTGGGCGGGACCCACAGGTCTGACCA
>JAUZSZ010000095.1:3326922-3338667 GCA_034780575.1 Labeobarbus marequensis | reverse complement strand
GGATGTCCCCATAAAACATGGAAACCAGTGTGTGTGTGTGTGTGTGTGTGTGTGTGTGTGTGTGTGTGTGTGTGTTTGTGTGTGTGTGTGTGTTTGTGTTCATGTGTGCGTGACTTTGAGGAGTAGCCCCAACCCGGTATCTGCAATGCAGCAGAAAAGACAAAAACTCAACCCTCCTCCCATGTTTCGACCAAAGTCTCGTCCCCCAGGATACATCTCTTAGCCCTCACAACAGCACTGTGCAAATGTACCACGCTTCCCCTCAGCTGAATGTCATTGCCTCTGTATGTGTGTGTGACCACGAGAGAGAGAGAAACTCTGCTGCATTTTAAACGCACCGACTTGCACCACATCTGCATTGCATACACAGCAGTGGGGTATTAGTCTCTTAGCAGATGTGTGTTGAGAGGGTGACCTTTAAAAATCTGAGTTCCTCATCTCCATCCCAACTTTAGGATAATCACAGTGTTCTCCCATGGTCAATAGGAGGTAACCTTTAGTTTAGAGTTTAACCGCTGTTTATGTGGCTGTATAGAGATGGTGTTTGTGGAGAATGTGTCTCCCCTGGGTCAATTTTATGTGAATTGCTCTGAAATGCAATCACAAATGCAGTTTTTGTTTTGTTTGTTTTTGTGTTATTATTTTACTATTTTAAATCGAATATTAAATATTTGAATAAAATTATAAGGATAAAAGTTATTCTTTTGAATGGCCAAAGTTTTTGAATAGAAATGACTCCAGTCACTCCTTATTCATGTGACATGAACCAATTTTAATGATTTTTACTGTTAAACTCAATAGAACTCAAATTTTGGCTTCCCAATCTCACAGAATGAAGGCATAATTTTTTTAATAAAATTTGTATCATTAGTTATTATTTTCAATTGGATAGTAAATATTTCCATAATAATAATATTTTTTATTGGTGAACAGCCGAAGTTTAAATAGAAGTGACTCCAGTCCCACCTTGTTCTGTCTCTTCAGATATGACACTTTTATCATATAAATGTAAACTAATTTTCACTTTATTTTTAACCAGTTTTACTATCTAAACTGTAAAACTCGACAGAATCACTCAAACTTTGGCTTCCCCATCTCACAGGATATAAGACATAAAACTTTTTTTTTTTCTAAAATTGAATTGCTAAAGTTTAAATAGTGAGTCTCTCTTTGTTCCATCTCTTCAGATGTTTGTGGTCATAATCAAGTGACACTTTTAAACAACCAATATAACTGTTTTTACTGTCTAAAATGTTTGTGGCTTCAGTTTTTGTGTCCTTTAAAAAATATCATATGTCTGTTGTTGTTCATTTATTTGCTTCTTTGGTATAAAATGGTGTAACAGTGTGGATATGAGTTGCCATTTAATTTTGTGGGGCAAACAGTCACAGTTTAGCTTACTTTGGGAAGATCAAAAACACGACTAGTGACCAAGAGCGATAGGCCAGAACTCTTGGCCTGCGTCATGAACACTGATCCCTGCTCTACCAGACGACAGAGGTCATGATCTTTTATCCTCAGTGGACACTGGTTGGAATCTACTGCAGCAAAACTGACTGCTGGTTCGTCGCTGTCGACGTAACACAAAATCTACACACTAAACTGTGTGCCTACTAAAGCGCCCACCTCTTATATCAGTACAAGTGGGCGAATTGCTTATGGACAATGAGAGTCTGCTTTATATTGGAGGAATCCCATAATTTTTGTGAGTTCTGCATGGATTATCCAAGTTATTGTAATTGAGTCTTCCAAAAGAAAGGAAACTGAACCATATTACTTTTTTCTTGTCTTCCAATCCAAGACGAACAAAGGTCTTCCAGTCAAAGCCACGATGACACTATTTTTAATTTTTATAGCTACAGAAACCAATAACCACCAGGACAGTCTCAACAGAATCGCTCAAACTTTGGCTTCCCCATGTCACAGGATAAAAAGACATAAAACTGGACAACTTGGATGGAAATGGCACATCTGTGGTGTTTTGCAACGTTGGAAGGAACAACCCAATACAGTCATGCATGAACCAATATTTACTGGACACATTAAAACTTAAAATGAAAAAAAATGATGAGGATGATTCCTGTTTAGTATTTATTAACTCACTGTTACTCTTAATACTCTATTCTGCATACACTCTCAGTCCTGCATTTGCAATAGAATCTATATCTATTTCTATAAGTCTATGGGAGACATATTATTGAACATTATTGAATAAAACTAATATATTTGTATGATTGTAAAACCAAAGTGTCATTTGTTTTATTTTCTGCTGGTGAGTCTGTGACAAAAGCCATTCACATGTATCATTCAATGCCCTTATTTAAACTGCAGAATTTTAATTGGCGCTCAGGTAAGTGCCAGAGTTTGCCGTCTCAATAGAATTTTACAGGCGAGTCAGCATTAGTTATGGGGTGTTAAGTTGACTTCTATAATGATTAAATTGGCAGAGGACCAAACAGTGAATGTGGTGGGCCAGCGCCATTACTTAAGTACAGCACGGCTTGACAGGAGTGCTCAAGTGAGGATGAACAGGAGACAGGTGGCATGTGTTCCAAGTGTCTTTAGCTTTCTTCCCACGCAAAAGCAGGCGATTTCCATCTTTTATCCAGCTAACTGTATAGAAAAACTTCAGCAATCCCCTGACCTCTGATTTCAAAAGGCCCATCAAAGTGTCAACACTCTAGAGCAGCAGAATAAATCTCATCCTTTAATCTAATTGGTGGGATAAAGCTGCATAATTCATTTTAACAGCTCTGATGAATTACATAAAAGTACAGCACATTAATACTACTCCTCTTGAGCCAAAAGCACCCCAGAACTGTATAAATATGCTGGCGTGGATTCAAACATATCAAAACACTTTGCCTTATTTAAAAAGCACATTGGGGGAAGACTCTCAGTGACGAGCTCAATGTGGGTCGACACGAGCGCTTTGCCTTTTTTGTGGGATGCATTAAAATAGTTTGAAATGTTCTTGATTTTTAATGTGTCAGTGGGTGCTTTTAGAAAGTCAAATTTCATATGGGATCAAATTTACATTTAAATGTACCATGCATGTGCTCTTTTAATCTCTAGAAAGAGATTTGTGTTAGAAAAACAGACTCCATTGGTGAATCCAGGCCCTTTGTTACCTTCTTCTTGTCATCTTTAGACTGCACAAACAGCACAGTAGCTGCATTTTAAGTGGTTATTACACTAAAAAAGATATGTTTAAAGTCTGTAATTACACAGATTCTGCATCAAAAGTGGCATAAATGCATTTACATGTTCAGAAATTCCATGCAGCTGCAGAAATAATGTTAAGTTGTAGAGTCTCGATAATGTTTTTGACAAAAAGTATCAATAGCTCCTCACTGCAGAACAAAGATCCAGGGGATGGGGTTGGATCCACATCTAGGGGGTGGAGATGGTAGGTTTAGGGGTGAAGATGGGTGGGTTTAGGGATCAGGGGGTGGAGACCGGTAGGTTTAGGTACACGTAAGGTGGGAGGAGTTGGATCTGGATCCAACCACGCCCCCTGGATCTTATGTTCTTGCAGTGAGGACCATCTCGCAAGTATATCTCTTTATAATGTTTATGAAATAAGTCTCTTATGCTCACCAAGGCTGCATTTATTTGATAAACAGTAATACTGAGAAGTATTATAGCATTTTAGACAACTGTTTTTTCTATTGTAATATTTTTTTTAATGTAATTTATTACTGTGGTGGCAAAGCTGAATTTTCTGCTTCCTTAAGAAATTCTAATATGCTGATTTGGTACTTAATTATTTTAAATTGTAATATTATTTCACAGTACTGTTTTAAGGCCATACGTATATTAGATATTAGATATTTTTCTTCTATGAAATAGGCTACTATTTTATTAGGTAATATTTAGTGTGGGCGCGTGAGTTCAAGAGTGTGCGCACAGCCGCGTGAGGCGTGCCTGTAACCCGAGCTCAGTGACAGCAGTCTGACTTCTCGCCAACAGTGTGTGCTGGAACAAACACGGATGGACCCGCACGTTACATTTCTATGAAGATATCACCGTGATTTCATTTGGTGAATCGCCATGAAGGCCCAGGACTGGTTTATTGTCACCTGCTGCCTCTGTGGCCTGAGCGCAATGGCAGGTAAGTTTAAGTTTCCAAAGTGAATTTGTGCGTTGCGCGCACGTGTGAACGCCCAGTAAACTTTACATTAAAATCACGCGTGATCTGATATGATTACCTGATAGTAAATCCAACTTCTGAAGTCCTACAACACCAAAGGGGGTTAGCTTTACTTTCTTGTAGTCGCCTTTGTTTACATTGGAATTGGTACTGTTTTTACATGCAAGTTGTGAATTTTAATACAGCTCTCAAAACAATGAATCGAAAATGTTTATTTAAACATTATTCCACAACATTTTAACTCAATTCACAAAATCGAAGTCTAGCTTTCTCATTACTAGTAAGCTTTGGATAAATATTTTACCTTTAAAGTAAAATACATAAAGCCTGTAATTTGCATATCTTTTCATTCATTTAATACATAATCCCAGGGCGTTATTTTACAATATGCCATACTGTATGATAAACAGAGGTCTTACCATGACAGAGGCTAAATTACTGTACTCACCACAGTGAAAAGGTCAATTGCAGTATCATGTCAGTCATACTTTGAGAATATTTTGTCAGGAATGTGGGCTGTAGTGAACAGTAAATGGCATTACTGTGCACTGTGCAATTATTAAGTCTTTCACAATTCTACTTTACGAATTGGCACAAAACCTCATGGCAGTGCCATATATTTATTGATCACACATTTTGGATAGATATTAGCATCATTAATGTAAGTGCATTTCTTATGATGTCTGTATTATTCATTATAGCTCTGTAATATTTTTAATTCAAAAACCCAAAGAGTGATTTGAAAGATGTATCTGCCATTGTCTACTATTGGGTTGACTGATACATAAAGTAATGTTTTGGTGTTGTAAACCAAATGTTCCCATGGTATGCCACATTAATGATGTGCTTTAAAACAATGAATGTGTGAAAATAAGCATAAAACAGAAAGTATGATAGAATGAGTCTAAGTCTAACTTTTCAATGAGAAAAGTTGATTTAAAGGTGTTCCAGAGAGGTTAATTGTGGTAATTATTTTAGGGAAGCTTTCCGTGGGACTTTTGAGCAGCAGATGGCATATTCTCTGTAAGGCCTCATTTATTTCACAGTTTAAATGCTCATACAGAAAAAAAAAATAGCGATTTCTCATTTCCGTCTCATTTTCTGTCTTTTAAAATTGGAATACAGGCTTGGGGTTTCTTTTCTCAATTAAAGCCACTTAAAGTTATTACTCACAAGAAAAGTCGGTCAAAACACAGTAAAACTGCTGTAAATGTGTACATGTGCTCAAAGCAGCAGCCATTGGTAGTGGAGGTTGGTAATGAAGGTGGCGCGAGGGGTGACGCGTGTCATTTGTAACTGTCAGTTTGTATTCTGGAGGGCTCGAGCTGGCAAGACTTGATGAATGTGGTGCCCCTAGAAGGCCCGCTTATAGATGCGGCTAACCTTCGAAAGCTGCGGGAAAAAATGGCAGACGTGATGCATAAAAACATCAGCGGTGGCCGGGCGAGTGGAGTAAACAGTCACCCTCAAAACTGTGCATGATGCAGGTCTAAGAACACCCAAGGCTGTGCGCTTGGCTGAGTCTCTTATCTGTTCAGCTTTATGTTCAGATCTATCCATCCATCCATCCATCCATCATTACACAGGGCTGTATTCAAAGATGTTGAATTCAAAGATGTATTCAATGTTAAAGTGCGTCCTGCAAGGAAACCAGAGGAAAGGGTCGTCATGAGGATAGGCATGACCCTCTCATCATTTGTCAGCCTGGTATGAAGATACAAACACAAACATTTATGTAGCTTAATGGGCACATACCATTATTGTTAATATTATTATTTTTATCATAAAAATAAAGTGTATTTAATTTTTAACAACACAGCTTTCTGCTTTAAAATGATGTGTATTGTGAAAAGTGCTATAAAAATCAATTTGATGACTTTATATGTTATAATAATTATGGTATTTGTATGTGAAGTACATGGTGTTTATTGAAAATTATGTAAAGTAAAGTTTAAAAATATAATTATTTAAAAATAATGTTTAATCATTTATGGAAAAAATAACTAATTATTATTATTATTATTATAAAGCTAATTAGGGGCAAAAACTTTATAATTGCCTGACTTCTAAAAGTAGATTTCTTTATCATAAGATGTGGTTTGTTATTTGCATATTTAAACAAATA
This sequence comes from Labeobarbus marequensis, assembly GCA_034780575.1. Lineage (NCBI taxonomy): Eukaryota > Metazoa > Chordata > Actinopteri > Cypriniformes > Cyprinidae > Labeobarbus > Labeobarbus marequensis. The sequence goes on along the minus strand of JAUZSZ010000095.1, from coordinate 3,332,389 downwards.
GTGTGCTGTACATTGTTACACTTGTGTCGCAGTGCATAATGCTGTAATTTGTTTTAAACCTTTGTAGTCATTTTTTGATAAATGTAATTGTATTTTCCTTGGTCTTCCTCAAGAGGTTTTGCTCATGTCACATATATTTCTCAAAAGCACAGTAGAAAAAAATCAAACAAACAAAACTGTTTATATATAAGGGCCATGGAGTGTGGGAAAAATATGACTGGTTATGATCCTTGTAAAAATGAAGTCATAAAAAGTAAAGTATGACCCCTTATGCTATTAATTAGAGTTTTCTTTGCTGAAGAAAAAACTCTTAAATTCTTCATAGGCCCATAATAATAGCTAGTTTGAACTAAGTCTGACGGTTGGTTCAGCTGTTCAGCATGTGAATTTGGTATGTGAATCAGGTCATGGTATCTTTCACTTCCTAACACAGGGATTTAATAACCAGGTCTCAGGTAGAAGTGCACACAAAGTTTTGCATTTTTGCAAATGTCTCCGGGTTAAAGTTTATAATCAAGGTCTCCTTTTCATTGCTCCGAACAGAAAGGAAAATTACCTTCTCTACAGGCTTTATGAACGGTGATTACATATGAATTTTGCCAAATGTGTGTCCAAAACAAGATATATATTTAGATAGCGATAATATATCACTCCAAATAACTGTAATCAGCCCAGAACCATCAACACACTGAAAGCATTGCATGCATATGAATAATATAAAGGGTGTATACAATGTCTATATGAGTGTGTGGTTATGGTGTGTGTTGACCTATTCCCCAACTGTTTGTGCTCTGTACTGAGACTGGGACAGCTGACATTCCTACACCAGTTTTAAATAGCATTCAGGACTATGTACTGATCTGACCATTGAGTCTCAGGTCTGTCCCTTGTCTTCTAACCATATCCCATCACCCCCTTCTCCCATTGCAGCCAGGGTTCCCATTGTTTGTCTTGACTCTAAACACACATCAGAGGCATTTTGGGGATCTATCTTTACATTTACATTTACATTTAGTCATTTTGCAGACGCTTTTTTCCAAAGCGACTTACAATTGGGGAATACATAAAGTGATTCATCGTGAAGAGGCTATCAGACAGAGGAAGTGCTTGTAACACCAAGTCTCAGGCATTGTTCAAATAAGTACAAGCTAGCAAGGGAAGAAGAGAAAGAGAAAGAGAAAGAGAAAGTTTTTAGGATGAAGTCAAGTAGCGTCGAAAGAGATGAGTTTTCAGTTATTGCTTGAAGACTGACAGGGATCCAGCATTCCGGATAGGAGTGGGAAGATCATTCCACCAGTCAGGAATGCTGAACGAGAATGTTCTGGAGAGTGATTTTGAGCCTCTCTGTGATGGTACCATGAGGCGTCGCTCACTAGCAGATCTCAGACTTCCGGAGGGGATCTAGATTCGTAATAGCGAGTGGAAGTAGGCGGGTGCTGAGCCTGTGGTTGTTCTATACGCAAGCATCAATGTCTTGAACTTGATGCGAGCTGCGACTGGTAGCCAGTGCAAGGAGATAAAGAGAGGTGTAACATGGGATCTTTTGGGCTCGTTGAAGACCAGTGGTGCCACTGCATTCTGAATCATTTGTAGAGGTTTGATTGTGGTTGATGGAAGTCCAGCCAGAAAAGCATTGCAGTAGTCCAGCCTAGAAATGACAAGGGCCTGGACAAGAAGTTGTGCAGCACGCTCTGTCAGAAAGGGCCTGATCTTTCTGATGTTGTGTAGTGCAAACCTGCAAGATCGAGCAGTCTTTGCAATGTACTCTTTGAAGGTCAGCTAGTCATCAAAGATTACACCAAGATTTCTGACCGAAGTTGATGGGGTGATTGTTGATGAACCTAACTGAATCGTGAAGTCATGCTGTAGCTTATGTATATACTTGTGTAGTGTTTGGTGGTTACTGTGTAGTTTACATTTATTATGGCTCCTTCTATGGAGGTAAAGCAATTTCATTTTCAAGCTAAATATTACACAGATTCCTTTAAAATGATTGAATATGATGAAACTTACCCAAAATAGCATAGTGTTGAAACTGCTTTAAGATATTACATCTTAAAGTTCATTTTGTAAGTTCCAGGTTGCTGATATTTCTTTGAAACGATTCTCATTGGTGGAGTAAAAATAAACATACTCAATATGTAACTAAATAAAAGTTACTCAATATATAACTTCTTGTTTATTGAACTGTTGTACACTTGCAATTGTGCTGTTGTTTGTACCTGTGGCCAAATCACAGCCATGCACTCTTAAATGTGTAATATTGATTAATGGTAAAAGCACAGATTGCTTGGTCTAAACACATGTGCATCCACTAATTAAATTAATGAATCATTTTTATTTGTTTTGTTTCATGTTTTTTTTGTGTTCTAGAACATGAAAGATGAGGAGATGAACACTATTGTTATTATGGACTTGGTAAGTCAGCACAATTTCTTCTGGATCCAGTGTGTCTCATTTTGAGAAATAACGTCTTGAGCGCAATTCAAATTTATAAAGCTTTATTTGCATTGAAGAAACGTTATCTGTCATCTATCATAATAATTTCCTGTGCTAAAATTACCACATAAGACAAACTCTAACAATAAGAACTAGGAGCAGTATACAGTAACTTTGAATGCTAAATGAAAAATTATGCAAATGCTGTTGATCATATGTATGGACAAATGTGCAGAGATATTGGATTTGGTATAGTTAAAGACACAAGGCAGATCATTTGAAATCATTTTGATTAAATGATGATCTGGTTGTACTTATAATTTCTACGATGACCCTCATTTATCTGCACATGAACACACACACCTTTTGTGCTCTTGCAGGAGTGGAACGATTATTGCCTCTCCTGGAGCCCAAAAGATTATGGGGGAATTGATGTGTTGCGTATCTCATCTGGAAAAGTGTGGCTTCCTGTTATTTTCTCATCAATAAGTGAGTTGTGTGTCTTTGTGTGTTTCTGTGTGTTTGTTGCTTCGCATATTATCTCAGAAAACCTATGAGTGTCAGACACATTATCTTAGAAAGCCTTTGCTGAGTTTCTGCAAGAACAGCAGAAATAACAGAAATGATCAAGAGATGTGTACTCTCTCTATTTGTTCCTTTCTCACACACTCTCACTGTAATGTCCAGGTAGACCCCCATTACTGCTGGTGTAAATATCCACCCTCCTTCATTCATCTCTGCTTTATAGCCAATTAAACAACACTGCTGTCCGCTAGCAGCTTTGCTGGTCCTGCGTTCACTCCTACACACAGACAACTGCATCTCACACACTGTTCAATGAGGGACATCTTCAAGTCCCACAGCTCCATTACCTTAATAAATGGGAAGTTTTAAAGGCCTGGTTTGTGTCCTATGAGGATTACATACCAGTGCTGTAAAGTTTAGGGCTCAAATGGTCAATCTATCTGCATTGTAGGCATTAATCTTAGCTATTATGAAACAGCCATACAAGATGTGAGAAAACAGCATCATTTCGAAATGTCATGTCAGTAATTCTAAGCTAACAATGATCAGAGGCTGTCAAGCTCTTAAAAGGACATAAAAAATAGTAGTCCATACACTTTGTATGCTGTGTCCCGATTCTTATGACTGTATGGTTTTGTGTAAAGAATGGATGGAAATTTAAAACATTATTAATTGTACCAGCATTATGGAGCACTGAGTGGGAAGTTGAGCTGAATGATTAAAATCAGTGTCTTTGTATTTATCTGTATTTACCATGTGAACCTTTTGTATTATTGACAAATAAGTGAAAGGATAACACAGTGTCACACATTCACTTAATGACCTGGAAAGAGTGCAGCATACTAAATATTTCCTATTTTATAAAGTTACTGTTTTTTTTTTTTGTTTTTTTTGTTTGTTTGTTTTTGTTTTGTGATATTCAAACTCCTCACTTTCATTCTGAGTCTTATACTGTCAATGTGGACTTTCAGGGAAAAAAAGTAACAGTGTAACCATCTAAATTGCCTTAATTTTGCGGTTTACGTTTTAGTAATGATATACAATTTTATCTGCATTAAAAACCCTGTTTGTGTGTGCAGCAATGATGGCGTGTTTGGTGTAGCTCTACAGGTCCACGTGCAGGCCTACAGCAACGGCCGTGTGACGTGGGCTCTTTACAAGAGTTCCTGTGGGGTGAAGGTAAATTCAACAGAAATTTTATATTGTGAATTACTCAATATTCCGGTAGGAAATGTGTAGATCATGATGGAGTAATCAAAATCAAGTGCTCTATAACATTCTAATTTTTTAACTCAGCGCTGTGAAACATTAACAACATGCCATAAAAAAATCTAGATGTGTATTAAAATTATAGGTTCCACTATTACCAGTACTTTAATGTTATCTTTTGAGCACTCATTTCTTCGATATTGTTCTTGTTGATGAATGTTCAGAACCTTTTCGGTAAATACTGTAGTAATAAGAGTACGTTATGGATGAGACCTTTAAATACTGCAATGAAGTGGAAAATCATAAGAAGTTTAATGACGCATTAAATTGCTAGTGTTTACGCTCAGCACGACTGCACTATGAATATATTACAGTAGGGCACTGCTGGGGAGAATTTCTTGTCTTAAAAGTATTTTTTTTTACTTGATAGAAGTGAGGATCGCTCTCTTTTTATCTGATTCTTTTGTACTTGTTTTGTGAACTTTTCTCCCCTCCTCAGTCCTCATTTGTATTGCTGCTTTTGTTTTGGCCTCGCTCTAGTTTGGCTGCGTTTGATGTTCTTTGCATGTGTGAAAAGCAGAAAGAGAGATGATTAAAGGAAGATCTGAGAGGAAAGATGCTCATCAGACAAGCGCACACACACTAACATGCGCAAACTCTTTTTCTGTACCTTTTTCTCCATCTGCAGGTGACATACGTTCCTTTTGACTGGCAAAATTGCACCATGGTTTTCCACTCGTATACGTATGATTCCTCAGAATTGGATCTGCAGCATGGCCTTGATAAGAGAGGAAATGAAATCCGAGAGATGGTCTACGACAGAGACTTTAGCGGTAATGCCACTCTAACACTACCCCTTGACATTTATTCTGAAAAGTCTGTGGTGTTCATTAATGAACATTAATATCATTCAAAGAATTCATCTAAGACTAACTGTAAACATGCTAGAAATGTCCTATTAACTTCTTAACAACAGCTTTAAAATACTCTAGCAACCATCCTAAACACCCTAACAACCACAAAAAAAAAATTCTAGCAACCACATAGAATAGAGGTGTCCAGCAATTCAGCAATGCTCAGCAAATTTTTAAATGTTCAGACAAAGCTTTGTGAAGCCTAGTTTAAACCTCACTTTGTCAATACTTCAGCCTTTGGTGTGATATGTGATTTTTCATGTTTTTAAACATTTATTTAAATAAATGCAATACTTTTACCCTCAGTTTCACAGACAAGGCTTAAGCCTAGTCCTAGACTAAAATGTAAGTCTTAGCTGTTTCAACTGAAATAAACTTGC
>JAUZSZ010000095.1:3274779-3288982 GCA_034780575.1 Labeobarbus marequensis | reverse complement strand
TGTGTGTGTGTGAGAGAGTCTGTGAGTGTGTGTGTGAGTCTGTGAGTGTGAGAGAGTCTGTGAGTGTGTGTGTGTGTGAGTCTGTGAGTGTGTGTGTGAGAGAATGTGTGAGAGTGTGTGAGTCTGTGAGTGTGTGAGAGAGTCTGAGTGTGTGTGTGAGAGTCTTTGAGTGTGTGTATGTGAGTGTGTGTGAGAGAGAGTGTGTGAGTCTGTCTGTGTGTGTGTGAGAGAGTCTGAGAGTTTGAGTGTGAGTGTGTGAGAGCGTGAGTGTGTGTCTGTGAGTGAGTGTGTGTGTGTGTCCTGTTCTTCTCATTGTGCTCCTAGAGGAGTTTCCTGAACGCTGCTGTATTCGAGCCTCTGCAGAAATGATTATGACACAGGACTCCTGGTTTGGCCTCTTGCACACAATGGAGCATCTGTTCTGTTCTCAGTGCTGATTGAACGCAGAGAATTTCTTACAGCGCTGATAGAATCCTCCGTCTCTCGCTGCAGATCTTTCTCACCGTCTTCCTCTGCTTTTCCTGCGGGTTCTCAATCTTTAGGCACCTCATGATCCAAGAAATTTAATTTAAAATTATGTATAATTTACATTTATTTGTTTTTTAAAATGTAATTATTTTAATAATAAAAAAAGATGGTATTACATTTTGATTTAATCAGGTTTTTGTATTTTATTTTAAAAATGTTTTAAATCATTAAAGAGAGAATTGTAATGCATTGGAGAACTGTATTTTTTTCCCCTTCCTCCCAAGTTCTTACGAATTCCCCGTTGCTAAATTAACTCTTTTGTTTGTTTGTTTGTTTGATCTGTTTCTGTCTGTTTTTGTGTGTGTGTGTGTGAGAGAGAGAGAGAGAGTGTGAGTGAGTTGATGAGTGAGTGTGTGTGTTAGAGAGTCTTAGAGGGTTTGATCAGTGAAACACCTTTACTGTTATCTGTGAATTGAGTCTGTTGGACACGCTGTCATGTTGTCATGCTGTTTTCCTCGTCTGACGTGTGTGTGTGAGACAGATGTGACGAGTCCCTGTGCGCTGAAGAATGGAGGATGTTCTCATCTGTGTCTGCTGTCTCCGGTCAAACCTTATTACCAGTGCGCCTGTCCAACCGGCGTCCAGCTGCTGGACGACAACAAGACCTGCAGAGACGGTGAGAGACACACATACACACACACACACACACGCACGCTTACACACACATACACACACACACACACACACGCACGCTTACACACACACACTTACTTGTTTCGCTATCCTTGTGGGGACTCTCCTTAGGCGTAATGGTTACAGACCATACATTCTATTGCTCTAGACCAACCCTACACCTAAGCTTAGCCCTCACAGGAGACTTTTTGCATTTTTAGATTTTCACAAAAACTTCATTCTGTGTGATTTATAAGCTTGTTTACCCATGAGGACCTCAATTTAGGTCCCCACCATGACACAAGTCCCCATGAGCATGAGTCTGTGTGTATTCAGGTTTAAGTCCCCACCGGTATATAAAAACAAAAACACCACACACACACACACACACACACACACTCTGAGTTCATCTCATAGGCTTTCAGTGTTTTTATGTCAGGTTAATGCTATTTTCTGTGTTCTAACCTGACCTCTGACTCCTAATCCAACCCTGAGAGAAACCCGTGTGATTTATGAGCTCTAGTGACTCACTAGTCTGTGCTCAACAGGTTGTACTGTAAGTGAAGACAGTTTTAAATAGTCAAACCTTCACATGATTACAGGAATCATCATACTGAAGGTTATGGGAACTTGTGTTTCTATTGCAGGTGTGTGAATGAGGAGGTCTTGGGATGATTATGTAATAATCTAACAAACATTCCTGTAAAATCAGAGCGTGTGTGTGAAGCTCAGCTGTAGCTCAGGATGGTGTAAGGACATGGGTTCGGATCCCAGTGAACACATGAACCAAGTTATCTTCATTAAGTTATACTGTCAAAAACACACAAGGTGTACATGTAAACACAGCTGGTTATGTTTAGAGTGAAAGTAAACAGTTGAGAGAGAAACCGAAGCGTGCCTGTATATTAGATGCGTGCAGCTCTTAAAGGGACAGAACTAAACATGCTGCCGCTTGCCATTAAAGGGATAGTTCACCCAAAAATTAATTTCTGTCATTATTTACTCACATGTTGTCCCAAACCTGTATTAATTTCTTTCTTGTGCTGAACACAAAAGAAACATATTTTGAAGAATGTGGTTAACCAAACAGTTGCTAGTCCACAATGACTTTGACAATAGGAAAAAATTACTATGGAAGTCTGTGGGGACCAGCAACCGTTTGCTAATTCACATTCTTCAACATAGCATTTATGTTCAGCAGAAGAAAGAAACTCATTCAGGCTAAAAACAGCTTGAGAGTGAGTAAATAATGGTATAAAAATAAAACATGAATTGACAGACAGATGACAGAATTTTCATTTTTGGGTCTCCTTAATCTTAATAAAACAACAAAACAAAAAGAAAAATAACTCGCTGCTCTTGACTGAAGAAAAATAGTTGCTTTAATAAGAATCTATGAATAATTTATGATGTGAAGTGAATGTAGTGTTTTATATTTTGTTGATCCAATCTTGAATGCTACTGCTAAATACACCAGCTGTGCCAGAAAAATAAAGCTCTGTTTGTTTTATCTGTATGTTGTGTATTTGTAATGTGTATCTTTATTCTTATTTTTTAACAACAAAGATAAAATATTTACCACCTTATCGCCCACCCCTGGTCTGCAGTATGTTGACTGATTTGTGTTTGTGTCTGTGTGTCTCTGTGTGTGTCTCTGTGTTTGTGTTTGTATGTTTGTTTGTGTGTGTGTGTGTGTGTCTGTGTTTTTGTGTGTGTGTGTTTGTGTGTGTTTGTTTGTTTGTGTGTGTATGTGTGTGTGTGTATGTGTGTGTGTGCGCGCGCGCGAGTGTGTGTGTGTGTGTGTGTGCGCGCGAGTGTATGTATGTGTGTGTGTGTGTGTGTGTGTTTGATGGTTACCAGCTTCTGCCGGCTTGCGTTAGTTCTCTCTCGGTTGACGTTGCAGGGTTACCGTCCGCTGGTTGCTATGGTAACATGGTTCTGTGTGTGATCTGTGTTTCTGGGTCACATGACCGCTGCTTCTGTCTGATGATGATGATGATGGCAGGTTGCCGCTCACACCGGGCTTCACTATCTGAATGTGTTTGACTGAAAGAGACTCGTTTGTAAGGCCTTTGTTTGCTTCCTCCCCCCCACCAGCACGGCCTGATGGGAGATCGCTTCTCTGTTCAATGACCTCGTCTTGAGCAGCAGCGGGGGCATTCATTCTCTGTGTGTGTGTGTGTGTGTGTGTGTGTGTGTGTGTGGAGGGATTCAACACATTTAACACATTCTGGAGTAAAACACCCTTGTTTGCTTTAAGGCAAAACCAGTGTGTTTTTATGCACTGGTCAGTTTTAAGGTCTATTTTCCTTCTATAACACGGCTTCTTTCAGACTAGTGGACTGAAAATATCCAAAATACACATTTAAGTGTTTATTTTATTGCGTCTGTAGATTCAATTCCAATCCATATCTTTAAAGAGTTTTTCTCGTACAGTCACCAAACTTTACAGTTTTATTCTTCTCTATATTCTGAAGAATTGTTCATATATAATTCACCCCCAAAACTGCTCCCCAGGCGCCGCAGCATTGGCTGCCCACTGCTCCGGGTGTGTGCTCACTACTGTGTGTGTGCACTTGGATGGGTTAAATGCAGAGGACAAATTCCAAGTATGGGTCACCATACTTGGCCACTTCCCTTTCCCTAATATGTTATTTCAGCTTTATTTTAATTAATGAAAACTATTTTTAATGTTTTCATTTTACTTAATAACAACAAAAGTGCCACACAGCTGCCACTGGTAATCGAGGTAGTATTAACACAAATACACTGCAGTCCAGAGCAAGACGTGAAAAGAAACCTGTAACATGAGTTGAGTAGCAGTGGTCAGCTAGTTGTCCAACCAACGAGTAGTTGCTCTAGGTTTTTTTTTTTATTTATTTATTTTTTTTTTTTTGGTGGTTGTGGTTTAAATAGCATGCTGATAACACTACATCTTTTTGCACATTAAAACACTCTCTGAGACGTTGCATTCTGTTCCATTGCTGCTAGCTATTTTAGAATGTAAGAACACACACTGTAGAAAATGCATGTCAGGTTCAAGTGAATTTTAAACCAGCCTAAGTGTTGAAAATAGCCTAAAATGCTTGGTAAAAATGTAGTCACCTTGTTACTCTGATGTCCTAGCATCCATTGATAGGTTTATTTAACTAGCTGAAAAGACAGGTGGAAGAGTATAGAACATGATAGAGTTTGAATCTGTGTTGCATTTATGTGCACTGTTTGTTTATGTTGTGAAAAGGTCTGTTTGCATGAGTGGGTCTATGCAGATAATCATGCGAGGATTGGTCTTTATAGATTAGGTATGTGCATGCAACATATGCATAGGAAAGTGAGTGCATACATCATACATACAATATGTGGAAACAAACATTTGTATGAGTTGTTAAGAGTTCCTGTCAATACCGGTATGCATCTCATTGACCGTGCATACTCTGTATAATCCCTGTTGGAAAAAACTCACCCTTAAAAGAATGGGAATGTGAAGGAGGAGAGGTCAGTCCCAGACACAGCACTGCTCTCATTCATTCTACACTCTGTGACAAACTCATTCCCACTATAGCACAGAACAACACCATATTGACCTCTACAATGAACTCATGTTACTGTACAACACGGCATGCAAAACTACATTGCTGCACAATGCTATATATAATTAGTGATGCTTTCTAATTGCTATTGCTCATACTTGGTTATTTATTACCATAAAATGTTTCATTTGTTTCAGAACTCATCCTGCAGGGGTTGTACTGCTAAATTGTATGGCTTGTTGCAGAGAAGTATGCTGTTACTTTTAGTAGGTGAAATAGATGATTTTCTCCTAGTATTATGATGGCGACTTATGCATGAATGACTCAGTGTTGTTCTAAAAATGTAAACATGCAACAGGTGCAGTAAATCATTATAAATAAGTGCATGTTGTCTAAATGTTGCCGCTGTCACTTACAGACTGATCAGGTCATGGGACAGGTTTTATTTTTCAGGATAAAAGAGGGAGATGAGGACAGCATATTAAACCTATATGCTGTACCCGTGGATGTCAAACATTTTATGGCCAAGTACCATCTAGTCACCAATATTACCACTTTTTTTGGTTCTCAGCATTGAGTAAACTGAAATCTGAATGCTTGAGAATTGTGAGCAATATAATGTCATATACTAATTAATATCAAAGGGCCAAATTGCTGCTCATACTTATAAGCAATTTTTAAAGGAATGAAAAATTAAAATGTACTCACCTCTCAGGCTTCCCAAGATATAGATGAATTGGTTTCTTCATTGGAACAGATTTGGGAAATGTAGCATTACATCACTTGCTCACCAGAGGATCCTGTGCAGTGAAGGGGTGCCGTCAAAGTCCAACAGCTGACAAAAACATCACAATAATCCAAAAGTAATTGACACAACTCCAGTCCATCATTTAAACATCTTGTGAAGAAAAATGCTGCCTTTAACCATAATATTGCTTTCTCCAGTGAAAAAGTTATCTTGTCTGAATCAGGAGAGAAATATGCACAGATCGTGCATTGTTTAATGCAAAAAACAGTCAAAAATAGTTCTGAACAAATATTTCAGTGGATTTTGGTGGGAAAGGGCAACAGGGGATGGACTTTTTCACTGGAGGAAGTGTCAGTATGGATTATGGACTCATATTTTGACCAGAAGTTTAAAGTTCAAATCCTTTAATGATGTATTTGTTTTACACAGTTTTTTACTTCACAAGATGTTAACTGACCTATCAGTAAGCCCCTCCCCCACAGGGTACGATTAAATTAATTTACATTTAACCAGTTTAATATGGAAAGTCACTGAAATGTAGACCTTTGTTTATGTGTGTTTGACCTATACTGACTCTATGTGACGTGAGAAGAGTCAGCTATTTAGGTTTGTACGTTTGCATGGACTCACTAACTTCAATGTTAGCTAGTTTTAGCCAGAGATACCTTGCTGAAACAAGATGACATTAACATTCTGCTTGAGCAGATGAAAAGTGTAATTTAATGAGTGTATGACAACCAGAAAATGAACATTTCGTCTTCATTGGGATTAGGGTTGAATGCTTATTTTGCTCTGTTTTGTTTGCGTTCAGAAAATGGAATAAAATAAATTTACATTGCCTATCCTCTGAGGATGACTGGAATTAGTGTTACAAGTACCCCAGGCACATTGTTTTTCCATTTTTGTAGCACAAACACCACCAAACTGATGTGAGCTTCGGATCTTCCAATGTTTCTCTATGGCGCTGAAACCTAAAGGTGTCCGAGTTCCGCTCCCTGTGCAATTGATACTCAACTGCCATTGGCTCATCTGCGTTCGAGGGGCGGGGCTTACCGATAGGTCAATTGGTGGACTTGAGTAGTGTGGATTATTGTGATGTTTACAGCTGTTTGAACTCTCATTCTGGTGGCACCCAGTCACTACAGAGTATCTACTGGTAAGCAGGAGATGGCCTGAGGTTGAGCAAATTTTCAGCATTTTTTCATTTTTGGGTGAACTATTCCTTTATTGATAATTGTTAGAATTTCATATTATGTTAATAATCCACTTAGAGTAAGTGGACATGGAGACACTGCAGCATGACAATTAGTGTTTTGTTAGTACACTTATGAACCTTTGTTTAGGGTTAATCATTCTTTCATTTGTGTGTATGTGTGCTTTTCAGTTATAATGAGAGGACTGTGAAGTTGCAGAGGTTTTCAAACAGTGACTGTTGTCTGATTCTGCCTCCGAATCTCAAATCTGCAATCGCCGCCATCACGTACATGGCTGAACAATTGAAGAAACAGGATGTGGACGATACTGTAAGTCTATAAACACACATGCTCACAAACCACACACATTCTCATTCACTTTACGTCTCTATTTTTCCACGCATACTCACAGATACACAAAGAAACCTTTATCTAAGGCTCTTCCTCTCGGTCTGTCCCTGATCCTAATGATTATTCATAAATTGACAATACACATCCTCCTGTGTAAGTGAGATCAACATATCCCATTGTTTCTGTGTTTGATGTGTGCTTGTGTAGATGACAGATGACTGGCAGTACATTGCTGTGGTTTTGGATCGGCTCTTCCTTTGGCTCTTTGTCATCATTACCACCCTGGGCACATTGGCCATGTTTCTGGATGCCAGTTTCAACTACACTCCTGACCAACCTTTTCCATGAGCACATCCCTTAAATGACAAGCACACAGCTCCTGAACAAAAAACATAGTAAGACTGTAGTTTGTGTGGATTGACTCTAGAGGGCACCAAAAATCTAAACTTTCTTTCTTTCTTTCTAAATCGATGTTTCCATTATAATATATTGTTGACATGTTTCCATAAGAATAGGCCTATATTTGTTATTTTCAAGTTCTTTCAATTCATCCACTTTGCTTATAATCTTACATTTACTCTGTATTTGTCACTTATTACATACTGTATTAAGTCACTATATGTAATAAAACTTTAAGAATAGTTATCTTACTACTTAAGAAATTGTTCTTGGCATAGTCGTGGTTACCTGTTTCTTAACTTTTTCATTGATCTGATGTTCATAAAACAGAGAGAGCATGTAAATGTTTGCCTTTAATTGTTTTTTGTCATTTATTTATTGTTTGTTTATTTCATAATTATTTTCTTTGAGAAATTGTGCATCTCTAATGCCCTAGAGAATACATCATAAAAATTATAATCACATGCATTCAGCATAATCTAAACAGTTGTACAGTATTTCTCTCCTTGTGTGCAGCTCTTTTTAGTCTGCCAGCAGTGGTTTGTTAAATCCTTCCTGGATCTGACTCGTCACTGAACCATTAGTATATAAAGTCTGACAAGCATGCCGTAACTCCATGCTTAGCCAATCTAGCTACGGTAAAGTTAATGAATTCTAAACAACGTTAGCTGATAGTTTTCTGGCTGACACACCTCTTTTTCAACCAGTAATTTGAATATTAACTTACATTATGTTGTCCATTTATTATTATTGTGACGAACCACTAACTCTTGGCAAATTCTCAAATAATATGAGATTTAAAACTTTAAAAGTTAAATTAAGTGCCTAAAGCAACATGATATGGTTTATGATTACCTTACAGAAGCTTTTATTTGGTTAACATTAAATTATTTGGATTTACATGACCAATTTTATGTTAGTTTTCTAATGATTTGTTGCATCAATTTCTGTAGCATGAAATTTAAGTCACGATTTTCTTTTAATGATCATGGATGTTACAAGTCTTTAAAGTCAGCATGAAAACAAAATGAAAATTCATATTTTTTCTTAGTGCACATTTCTGGTATTGGTGCACTTTATTCTGAAGACAAATTACAAAGTATTTTTGATGTAATAAGTGCAGTCTTAGTAAGCATAAAAGACCTCTTTCAAAAATATTAAAAACTGTTTGTTTGGGGATTTTTGTTTAAGTTGTCATCAATAGAAAGAGACCTTGGAATTCCTAGATTACATCAGTTTGGCCTGTGTGCCTACCTAGTTGCATAAGAAGTAAAAGAAAGAAGTAAGAAATAATCAAATAAGAAAAGCTCATTAGCCGAGTCACTGCTTTTGAGGGAAAACCAGAGGCCTGTGTGTTTTATTGCTAACGGTTCAGTGGGCTTCTAAGGAGGCTTATACCAGTTTAATCACTGTTTTTTTTTTTCACTCTCTATAAACTTCAAAAAAAAAAAGCCCTGGAGCCAGCCAGAAGAAAAGCCATGAAGGGAGTTTCTGTTCTTCTTGGGGCTGATTTAGCACTGTCTGCTCCCCCTTTTCTGAGTGTTGTATGTTTACTGGAACTAGGTGGGGACTGAAGCTTCGAAAAAATGTCAAAAGTTTCTTTTGTGTGTCAAGGCTACTTGGCCCAGTGCACATGAACCGGCCAGTAGGGTGACAGATAAATCACGTTACCAGGGGCGACCAGGGTAGTGTGTGCTAATTTCAAGATGTTACTGAAGCGAAGAAGTTCCTTCTACTGTATCTGCACACGGTTATTCCACCTCTCCTACACATTCTCTTCTCGGAGAATTCTAACAAAACTGTGACTTTTCGGTTAACTATTCCTATTTGTTACCTTTAAACCCCTTTAAAAGAAAGCATCAACCGACAACATATGGGTGTCAGACATAGACACTTTCTGGAGTGAAAATCATTTCCTCTTCGAAATGCATTATTGCTTCCGCCCTATTTTTCTCAGGTTATAGATATTTCCTATTTACCTTTGTAAGATCATTGTAACATTGGCGCCAACTCTGCACGGCAGACAATAGTGTTCCAGACTTGTTCCCCTTTCACTGGAAGTGCAGAGGTCACCTGGTGGAATGGTCAGACGTGACAAACGTGCCCTTGAGAAATGGACCAGATGTGAGGTTCTGAGACTGAATAGGCAATAGCATTAAATGTGAAACTTTTTAAGAACTGATAATTAAACACGATAATGGGAGGCTTCTTTTTTTAAATGTATCAATGTAAATTAAAGCAGGCAAAATAATAATAGGCTTAATAAAAGTGCTATAATAATAGCCCACCTTACAACAACAATAGTGTTTTATTTTACGGAAGCCCATTTCCGCCACCTTACAAAGGGAAATCATATTTCACTTTTTATGTCATAATTTAGACTTTCATGTCATATAGCTACTTATGATTTACCACGTTTTTTGATGGAAGCGGCTTTTCCTTATTAAAGACACTTGCCTAGAATATGTTATAGTGAAACCATACTTAATCTAGCTTGCTACCCGATATTTTTTTGTAGGATAATAAAAGTTAAAAACTTAAAAAGTGAAGATGATAGATGCGAGTGCTTCTATTTGGCGTGACGTCACGACACCGGGCATGGCACACCGGGCATCGCGCGCCAGCCTGCCGTTACCCGCTCATTCGCTCGAGACCACTCTTCGACCGTAGCTGACATCCGTGTCCAGATATAAACACCGCCAGCTGACTGACAGACTGCTGTTCTTCCTTGGAGGATTTCTCAACTTCATCGACACTTTGTTCGGAGAGTAACAGGTGCGGGATAGGAGCTTTTCTCAAGTTTGTTGCTCAGCTTGCCATTAAGTGTCAAAAAATATGGCAAACTCGGGCGTTCAATTGCTTGGATTTGGTCTCTCTCTGATTGGCATCATTGGACTGATCGTGGGCACCATCCTCCCTCAGTGGAAGATGTCCGCGTACGTGGGGGACAGTATTATCACGGCAGTGGCCACTTACCAGGGACTGTGGATGTCCTGCGCGTTTCAGAGCACCGGACAGCTTCAGTGCAAAATCTACGACTCCATTCTACAGTTAGACAGTGAGTGTCAAACATCTATCCATCTATCTAGTTCACAAAATACTTTTCATTTTCTCTAATTATTCATTTTATTTATTAATGTTCCATATTTTAGCACATGATTAATCTGTATTTGCCTGTAATACCTGAAGGTCCACATGTAAAGGCGCCAGAGGAATGGAGCTAATCGAAATGGAATCAATCTAAATTTGAATGTAGAAAATCCCAGTGGTTGATTTAAAATGTGCAATGTCATATCACACATGGGATGCAATATGTAACCTATATAAATTGGTCTAACAGATGAAGTGCCTGTCATGTAATATAATGTAAATCTGTACTGTAGGTGTTTATTGGAATTCTCTGGCATCTGAAGCCGTAGTTTCCAACTCTTCACACACACACACTCAAATAAACACTGATGCCATTCCCAGCTTGATTAATGGATGCTGGCCTCACCAGTGGGACTTTGGATCTACTGTATTCCTGTAATGTAACCAGGCAGGACAGGTAGCCATGGTGCCTGTGCTTCTCCAGGAAGAACGTAATCCATTGTTTCTATAGCTGCCGAAGTGTTTTTATTAACACACCCAACTACCAGTGATGAATTATGAGTTTATTCATTGAATTGAGTGCTTCAGTTTAGGGCTGTATCAGAAACATTCCCCATTCCCTCAGTTCCCCGAGGACTGGGATAGGAAGCCACAACCTCCCACCTCAGCGATTGCAGAAACACTCTCTACAGATTAACGAAGACTGTATTGAAATGTGATTTAGCTCTCCCGGTTGACTATTTGACGGTGTACTCTGTGCAGAACCTCAGGGGTCATTTCTGAGAAAACTGCAGGACACTTCCAGTTGAAACCAGCTGGAACTGCACCTGACAGCAGGTTGAAATAAGATGGAGGGAGGAGCGAAAGACGAGAGAAAGCAGAAGGATGAAGGGTGACCCCCTGAATTCCACCACTGACTGTTTTCTGTGCCTGGCAAGAGATGCCTCATTGTGTTTTAATGAATAAAGGAGAGGCATAATTCTTCTGCTTCACTACAGCTTGCACCCCTGCCCCTCACACGTTCCCTTTTTTTACCTCCTGTCTTGGTGGGTTTTGTGTGCACATGTACAGGATTGCACTGGCACAGACTGTTTTTTGTCGGAATGGCTTCTTGCACTCTCTTTTTTCTGTATTGCCTAACTGATGAATTTAATATAAACATTTTTCAGCAGCATCTATTTTAACCGTGTATGGACAGTGCATAATTAGTAGATAAGACAAGCATTACTATTAGTGCTCAGACTTCTATGAAAATGACACTTTAGCAACTGCAGAGCAAGAATTTAATTTTGTTTTAGTTAAATATAAATTAATATGAATTAAAAAAAATTAATAGTTAATAATAAATTATTATAATTTATGATATTCTTTATTTAACAGCTATTTTCTAGGTTGGGTCATTTGCGTGACATGGTTAAGATTTCAATATCCAGTTTTGGAGTAAAAACTCAAGTTACTTTTTATCATTTAAAATAAATAATAAATAAACAATCATTTGTGACCCTGGACCACAAAACCAGTCATAAGGGTCAATTTTTAGAATTTGAGATTTACACATCATCTGAAAGCTGAATAAATAAGTTTGTTAGGATAGGAAAATATTTGGCTGAGATACAATTTGAAAATCTGGAATCTGAGGGTGCAAAAAAATCTAAATATTGAGAAAATCGCCTTTAAAGTTGTCCAAATTAAATTCTTAGCAATGCATATTACTAATCAAAAATTAAGTTTTGATATATTTACAGTAGAAAATTTACCAAATATCTTCATGGAACATGATTTTCACTTAATATCCTAATGATTTTTGGCATAAAAGAAATATCAATAATTTTGACCCATGCAATGTATTTTTGGCTATTGCTACAAATATACCCCAGCGACTTAACACTGGTTTTGTGGTCCAGGGTCACATTTTAATATTACCTGTGTAACATAATTTTCTTTATTTGTAATATGATCCAAGATTTTAACATCCAGTTTTAGAGTAGAAATTCAATTTTGTACAATTTTATCAAATTTGTTTTAATATTATATTGTATAATATTAAATTATCTTTATTATTATTATTGAATGATAATTAAATTTAGAGCTCAATATCTAGTTTTGGAGTGTAAACTCAATTTCATACAATTTAATTAGTTTTAATTTCATATTTAAAGTATCAAACAGCTATTTCCTGCTGGTTTGGCCATTCGCATGACTGACAGTTTTTAAGATCTCAACCTCTAAACTCACAGTAAGAGCACAATCAGCAATAAGATGAATCCACAGCTCTTTGATGTTTCTCTGACCTTCTCTATCTGTCTCCCGCAGGTGATCTTCAAGCGACCCGTGCTTTGATGATTGTGGGTATCATTGTGTCCATTTGCGGTCTTGGTGTGGCCTGCATGGGCATGAAGTGCACCACTTGTGGAGCTGATGACAAAGTCCGCAAGGCTCGCACGGCCATGACAGGAGGCATCATACTGCTAGTGGGAGGTGAGTTTATGTGTGTGCGAGATACTGAGACAGACTGTTCACGCAAGTTTACAGTAAACCGTGTTTGAACTGCTCTTATATAACATCAGTCTCTGCTCAGTCTGTGGGTCAGTGAACATCAAAGAAAACAGGGTAGCTAATGCTAAATTAGCCAGTGCTTTGAAGGTATTGGCTAAGAAAGATCCTCTTGTCTTTTTTTGTTCCTACAGCCCTCTGTGCAATTGTTGCCTGTTCGTGGTTTGCCCACAATGTGATTCGAGCTTTCTACAACCCCTTCACTCCAGTCAACACCAAGTGAGCACAAGGAATTCTACTTTGCACAATTTCTGGAGCAGAATGTCCCAACTTTGTTCCTGGATGTCCCCCAAAAAGACACATTTTGGATGTCTTCCTTATCCAACACACCCATTTCAGTTCTTGGAGCATTCCTACTAGCGTTGATGAGATAAATAGGGTGGGTTAGATTATGGAAACATGCTAAATGTGCAGTGTTGGGAAGCATCCAGGAACAGAGTTAAGAAACACTCTAGAACTTTGGCCAAAAGCAGTTATAGTAAAAACAAAATAATAATAATAATAATGCATAATTTTCACAACATTTCCCCTTTTTTTCTTTAGGTTTGAGTTTGGAGCAGCCATTTTCATTGCGTGGGGTGGGTCATTTCTTGATGTTCTCGGCGGAGCCATGTTGGCTGCTTCTTGCCCTCGAAGTAAACACGTGGCAAAATATCCTAAAAGTAACTCTGCAAGGTCTGCAAGCAGCAGCAACAAAGAGTATGTGTGATCAAGACTGCCTCCTACTGGACAGACACTGCAGCAACTTCAGAAGGTGAAGAATTTCTTCAACGAAATAATGAACTGAATAATGATGGTTAAACAGCAGTCGCCGAGAAAGAAATCAGTTTACAAACTGTCTAATGTCCCATTATAAAAAGGGCAATCGGTTGTCCAAATATTCAAATAGAAAATGTATCTACAAACTCTCTGGGAGTTTTTTGAAATGGAGGACTGTAGAAATCTAGTGTCAGTACAAATACTCACAGATTGCTTTGAGCCCTCAGTGTTTCAATGAAGTAAACAGCTAGGTTATTTTCTTTGTGTCAAAGCAGAGAAACTTGGGTAGTGGGTCATATATGTTGGTGTTTTCAAAGTGCCCACTAGGGAGCACTATAACCAACAAGCAGGTGTTGCCCAAAATGGAGGTAGATTTTTTTTAAGATTTTTTTTTTTTTGAGTATTTATCCCACAGAAATGCTAACATTTTTAATACTCAT
>JAUZSZ010000095.1:3141423-3156393 GCA_034780575.1 Labeobarbus marequensis | reverse complement strand
TTTTTTCTTGTGCACAGACATATCCATATACAGAGAAAAGCGTCAAAAGTGTCTCATAGAGCAGATAAGTGTGAAGTGCTCTGCTCGATGGGATCTGAACCTCAGTCATCCCATGTTCTAGAGCCCTAAACATTAAGAGTGAGAAAATGAGTGTGAATGTGCATTTCTGAGAGCTCACGATGTGTTGATGCGTCTGCGTTTATGTATAGTCGAAAATGGCGCCGTCGCCTCCTTTATGGTCCCCAGGGTGGGACAAAGCAGCAGGTGACAGGTAAAAACCCGGTCAGGATGAAATGTATTTTTCATAGGCCTGATTTTCTCTGTTTATGAGTCTAGCTTGATCTCGACCCGTCGTCGACCCCAGAATACACTCTGCAATAAAGCAGCGCTGTATCAATTAAATATGCTGGACAAGGACATGCAGAGTACAGAGCACTTTTTAACCTGAGGTCAGCAGGGCTTTAACTTGAGTTCAGCACACTTTTGAACATGCTTCATTGATCTTTTGCTTATGAGGAAGCCATAAGGAGAAGCCTCCCATATGTGTCAGTGTTGCTGAACAGACAAACCCTGTTTTTGTGGTGGTGCTTGCTAAGGCACGTTTGTCCAAACACCTAACCCAAAAATGAAACTTGACCCATACAACGGCTTCACTCATACAATATGTGCTATTGACATGTTTCATAATTGTTGAATTTTACAGTGTTAACAGTTATTTTTGTTTATTAATATGAAACTGCTTTGAGACATTTTTAAGTGTGTCACTGTCGCCACCTTAGTTTTTAACTTAAAAGTAGACATGGCCATTTTTTTACCTTGAATGCATGAGGTTTCTGGTGTCATTTGTTACCAGTTATTTAACCTGTATAAAAACAGTGCATTTTGGCACTTAACGTTTGAAAATTGGTATTTGTTATTATATTATTCGAATATATTATCGTTTTACCATTTACTGAACTTTATTCTTCTAGTTATAGAGCGCTGCAGGGATGACATATTCTTGCCAAAAACCAGAAATGAGTTGCATTTCAGCACTGTCCTGAAGTCAATGTGTTTTTTTTTGTTTGTTTGTTTATATCTTTTGGTTAAATGCTTGAAATAAGGTATTTGGTGAACATAAGCTTAAGATTTTTTCACATTTTATTTTACACTATATGCACACTTTAGGTACTAATAAGTACCTTAATATGGGGTAAATAAAGTACAAAAGTGTACCTTGTGAAAAGCTACTGTCCCAGTGACCACTTTTGTACCTTTTTTTCTGAAAGTGTACATACAGAGGTTGTCAGGCACATTAAACATCACAACGTTGAACTAGTAAACTTATCTAGTCATTAGTCTGATTTTACAGCCTTGTTGTGTTTATAATTGCGCTCTTGCAAACTATTAAACTCAAACTTTCAGGAATTTTTTTTAAACAGACTGAAAGAGTTGATGAGCAGTGATGTTGAAGATCAAGTTTGTTTATAGCCTAACTTTAGCTTTCTGCAGACTGATTTAGGCTTCAAGCTATAAAGAAAAACTAGAAAAATCCTATTGGCTTTTTGTGAAGGAAAATGTTGCGCACTTCATTAAATTTTCCACCTTGCAGAATCAATTTCTCTTACGACTTTCGCTCTCGTTTGGCAGGTGAAAGTGTGGTTTCAGAACCGCCGCACCAAGCAGAAGAAGGACCAGACCAAGGACACTGACAAGCGGTCATCGTCCACCTCCGAATCGCTCGCCACATGTAACATTCTGCGGCTGCTTGAACAGGGGCGTCTTCTGTCTGTGCCTGTGCCTCCACCCAACCCGCTGTTGGCTAACCCGCATGCAGGCAACAGCTCACTCCTGGGCAGCCCATCCATATCCACTTCCTCTGGGGTGAGTAGCAGCGCCACTCCTCCCGGGGCGGCGGCGGGCGGGACGTTCGGACTATCGCTGTCTTCTTTAGGCGGCATCCCACCCTCGCCGTGCCTCGGGGTCCCACCGCCCTCCCTATGCTTTACCATGCCTCTCCTGGGCGGCACCCATCACGAACTGCCATCGGGATACGGGTGCGGATCCTCAGCGTTCGAGCCCTACATGAGGATAGAGAGGAAGGATGGAGAGTTAAATGGGAAGAAGACGGTTTCCTAAAAACGTTCCCAACCGACTGGTACCTTCCCACTTCTACCTGTCTCAGGGGTCTCACCTGTGCCATGAACAACTGGAAGGTTCGCAAACTAACAGAAAGAGACTGAAAGACGGCCTCTCTTGCGCTAGTGCCTATGACCAAACCGAGGCCAGTCGGACTCCATCGTTCCAGTGGAGGTGAGCGTTTGGGACGAAGCCTGTAATTAAGCGTCGCTGTGTTCGGTGAATTTCATCGTCCACAGGTTTCCTTCCATTTTTTGCATTACTTTTGTGGTGAGGAACTTATTCTTTGTGAACGATGGAAAACGCTGTAACTGTAATTGTAAAAGGCTAAATCATTTCGCGAGTTGGGTGTTAAAAAAATGAGAAAAAAGATGAAAAAATATCAACATTGTGGTACGTTTTAATGCTGCTCTAAATTAATTGACTTTGGGGAGCTTCTTGTCAGTGTAAATGTGAGTCTGTGTGAAAGTATGAGAATGAGAGAATTAGATGAGTGAACATGTACAGTAACAATAACAAGGCACTGACAACTTTTGTGGCATTTATTTTTCGCACTGGACCTTTCGCAGAGTTCATATAGCAGTGATGCAACATTAAATCTGAGCATGTGGAAAATTACACAGGTCTTTAGCAAAATGCAAAATAATAGCACCTAAAAGTGCCCATCACATGCGTTTCTCATCGAGGATAAGTTGTCACAATGCACAACTTTAAACATGTCTCTTCTCTTGGTAACACATGAAATTCTCAATTGAGAGCAATGCCATCACTGGCTAAACCACAATATAAAGACCCTTTTCACAGATTGTGATTGACACGTCTCCAGTTATTAGCATCGTAAATCTATCAAGGTTTTCATTAACCTTACATTTCAGAAACCTGGTTAAAGCTGCTGCGTGAGTGTTTCTAATGAAACAGCTGAGGGAGTGACAGCAAATTTGACATCATTCTCTCTTCTGACCAACATAATCTCTCGATAATTTTTCTCTTTTTTTGAAATGTCAAAGAAACACATCTTTTCACTACTGGGGCAAACAAGAACACAGTTATATTTCTTGTAGCTTCCATTCAGCACTATAGAAATTCACCAAACTATGGTGAATTCTGAGAGCCCCAGAAATGTGAAAACGGTCCATTGCCCCTAGTTTACATGATTCCTCTTGTCAGAGAGTTGCTTCCAAATTCCAAATTGCTTCCAAATTGATGCAAAGGGCTAATTCTTTACTTCTAAGATTAACAATCTTTCAGAGTCTTTCAGCACCTGGTTTCATTCTGTGAGATCTTAAAAAATGCTTAATTATTAAGCGTGCATAAGGATCAGTTACACAGTATGTGCACATCATTCAGACACCGACTGCAATTTACACACACTAATGCTTGCATTGCAGTACTACAGTTTAGGAGACTGAATCAAAACAAAAATACACACTTAGAAAAAAAGTACTTTGATAGAAGAATTGCTTAAGAATACAATGGAAGTAAATTTTTTTGTCATTTGTGTGATTTTTTTAAAAATGTTTTTTCACCACTCTAGTATGATCTTTGTCCTCCCCTGTCAGTATTAGAGCCATTAGGGTCGTTTGGGGCTTTTCAGCGTGCGTTTTATGACTGCAGAATTACAACCCACAATTAATCAGCATTTTTTCCATTACCTCGAATCAGATGCACTTTACACTAATGGAGTTTCTTAGTCGTTTTCGCTCAAAACCTTCCATGCATATCGGTAAGAACAGCATGCATCATTTTTTAAAAATTCCCCAAATATTCCCAGTTTTTGTTTGTTGAAAGACAGCCAAAGACATCTACTGCAACTACTTCCCAACTTCTAAGCTGATTAAATGAAGTCATGCACCAAAGCTATGCTAACACATGCAGACTCATGCAATATTTTCATATTTAAAAGATGATTTTGTAGCCTGTATCTTCTAAAGGCATATGTACACATTTTGCATGTACATACATGTCAAAGCAATCCTATTCACACTGGGACAAAATTTGGCAGACAACTTATTTTGAGTCCTGTAAGTCAATTTTTTTCACCCCTATGTGTGGCAAAAAACCACCAACAAATTAGATTTGGGGTCACAAAATAGATGCATCTGTGCTGAGTGAAATCTTTTTTTTTTTAGTTGAAATGTTTTTTGTCTGATTTTTTATTTCGCTTTAAACGACTGGGTTGTATTTTACATTAAAGCATGTGAAGTGTTTTTTTTTCTCTCGCTTTTCTCCAGAGTAAACAGACCTTTGCACTTGTTTGTTTAGCTCTTAAGGAGCATTCACAGAGACAACCGTCTCAGTTGCTGAAAGTTGCTTAGTCTCTGTGATTACAATTTTAAAGTTTGTCATTTTGCCTAAAGCTGAACTAACTTTGTTGCTCAGCAGTTACTTACAGTATGTCACCCCTAAATCACCCCTAAAAACAAGTCTAAGTCAAACAGCTACATATGGAAGCTTATTTCTGCCACAGAATAAAAAAAAATATATAAAAAAGTTAATTGTGTTAAAGGTAATTATCTCACAATTCAGACTTTTTTTCTCGCAATTGCGAGTGTGTAATATTTTATATATATATATATATATACATACATACATACATACATACATACATACATACATACAGTCAGGTCCATAAATATTGGGACAATTGTATATCTTACAATTCTGACTTTTTCTCAGAAATGCAAGTTTATATCTTAGCATTTTGAGTTAAAAACTCACAATTCTGACTTTTTTCTCAGAAATGTATGTTTTTATCTCTCAATTGTGAGTTAATTGTGAGATATAAACTCAGAATTGTGAAATGTAAATGGTGTGATTTTAAATGGGCAATTGTGCGAGAAAAGTCCGAATTATGCAATGAGAATTCGGAAAGTTTAGATTAGAAGATGAGAAGTTGCAGATACCGTTTTTTATATTTTTATTCTGTGGTGAAAATAAGCTTCCACAGCTACAACACTGTACTTTAATCATTTCTCAGTATCCTAGGCTGGACAGCTGAAGAAATGGTTAAACCCCAAATAAAAATTGTGTCATTCACTCACTCTTGTGATGTTCCAAAGCTGTACTGACTTTCACAGAATGCCGAATCTTCTATGGAACAAAACAGAGACACAATGATGAATGACTGATATACAATATCCCAAATCTTCTGAAAGTCATAATATGATCATTTTGGGAGAGTATCAGACTAAGAACAACAGTAAGTTGCTTTTTGAAGCTTGAATGCTCTAGTGCCTATACATTGTGCTTTAAGGTGACCAGACGTGCCATTTTTTCAGGGACACGTCCTGGCCAGGATTTCTAAAATGCCTTTAAAATAACCAGGTTTCGGCTGTTTGCGCTGTGCAGATCGATCATTGTATGACATCTAAGCTATAGAGAGCAGAGCGGACGTCTCTTTATGCTTTCGAATCACTCTCGCGGTACTTTGTCATACAAAGGTCGGTCTGTGCAGGGCCACTTCAAGTCAAACACATCTAATATGTACGTGCATCGCTTTAACTGCTCTCTGTAGATCCCACCTTCTCTCGTGCCACGATTGGTCGATTATGTACAATCCCTGCATGTATTGGTCAAACTACTTTTAGATCATTACCTTCAGCACGTATGAAAACAGGAAAACAAAGCCAAAACTTGGATATTTTAAGCAATATAGAAATCCTGGCCAGAAAGTGTCCCCAGAAAATGGCACATCTGGTCACCCTATTGTGCTTACATGGAAAGAGCAAGAATGTCTTTGAAACATCATGAATAATGACAGAAATTTCATTTTGGGTCAACTTGCTCTTCCATTCCTTTCTGAGAAAGACATGAACATGGTTTTCGCTTCTTATACATCTAGTATTTGATTGCAAATGGATTGTAACTTGTGCATAAAAATTCTCACCGCAGTGGTGGTGTTGTTTTCTAATAGGATTCATGTATAATTCACTGCAGCATCATTTAGCCTGAAGCGCTGAGACAGAAACTGGCTCATAACATTAGCACATTCAGTCGAGGCTTATGAGACAAAAACACACGTTTTCTTTTCTCACTCTGCTTTTGGTGACATCTCTCAAACTGTTTCCTAAAAGAATGATGATGTGCTGATCATTTTGTTAACATGATTACTGAGGAGAAAAAAAAACTAATGGAGCATCTCACAGACCTGTGAATTTGAAAAAGCTGCAGATTGGTAGATCAAGTAATTACATAAACAGCATTGAGTACTGAAGACCTTTACCATCACTACAAAATTATAAAAACTTTTTTTACCCCTTTAATTATGAACCATATGCCTGAAATGTGTTTTCACAGTATGTTGAACAAGCAAATACAGTATATATATAAATAACATTGCTACAGATATGATTGTACAATGTGGTTTGAGTTTACTGTGATTGTGTGGAAAGATTTTATTTTTTATTTTATCTCACTTCCATATTTGCATCCATTTTTAAAGGGTCAGTGCTCTTGTTCTGGCACAAAGATTATGTGTACGTAAGCCATAAGCTTTCTGGCAGTACAGCATTTGTGTGACCATGTCAAAAAAATAAGAATAATAAAGAAAAAAAAAAATGACAATGACACCAGCTTCTCACAAATAAGAAAATACTTAAACAGTATGTAAACATGAGTCTTTGCACAGTATTTTCATGTTGTATTGTGATCTTACAGGAAAAAAAAACAATGAATGAAAAAATATAAAATGCTTTACAATTCTTTGTCTCATTAACTATTTGCACTTACTTAAAGAAGTTTGTGTTCTGTGACAAAAGAGCCTTTCTCATGGTTTGGCTAAAAAGCCAAGATATTGTACAATATGTACATGTGTTTTTATTCATATGGATATAAATATATGTCTATGTAATTTGCCTACTTGTGTCGTTTTTTTTTTTATCTATCTATAAAGCGCATTCTTTAGGAAAAAATAAATTTGATTATTAAATACATTAATATGTCTTTAAACAATGCTTTTCAGGATTCAAAACAGCATTATGCCAATATTTATACTGTTCTGGATATGTATTATATCAGTTTAGGCTGATCAGGTGTTAAGTTGTTCTAGCCCTTCTTTCTTAAAACCTCCAGGTCTTTTCTCCAGACGAGGGGGGCGGCACGGTTATTTTTCAAGAAAAAGTGGACAAGCGGACACAATATGTTTAACCACATGTTTAGTCCCCTCGATCTCCTCCCAGTCTCGCCTGGACAATCAACTCCAGGGTGCCAATTAAAATGACTGGCATCTTTTCTTTATGGAGGTGGACGGATGGAGGGAACGGGGACTGGATGGGTGGCCTAGTGGTTTTAGTGTAGGTTAAAAAAATTGATTGGGTGAGAAGCTCAAATGATAGGAACAGCGTTCATTAAGACGGTCATTCTCAACTGGTTTGGTTTCAGGACTCAGATTTTTATATTGGGATCAATATAAAACAAAGTGGCGACCCGACACAGAACCAAAATTGAAGTGACATAAGTAAACAATAAATGTCTTTAAAATCAAACACTGAAACTTATCAATATAAAAATGGACAAAATAATTACAGAAGTATGATTAACCAGCCCATGAAATTAATGTACAATATTTAGGGTTGGACATTTTCTCCTATTTTCAAATCTATTTGCTTTGCTAAATATGCATGAATAAAAATGTGAATAAAATTTTAAAAAGAACAGCATTTATTCACAATAAAATCTTTTCTAACAATATATTTACTATTACTTTTTTAAAAATCAATTTAACATATCCTTGAGTAAAAGTATTAATTTCTTCCAAAAAAAAAAAGACCCAAAACTTTTGAATGGTATTGTTACCAAAGCTTTCTATTTTAAATAAATGCTGTTCTTTAACTTTTTATTCATCAAAGAATCTTGAAAAAATTATCACAAGTTCTGAAAAAATATTAAGAACCACAACTGTTTCCAAGTTGTTCTTTATACATATTGTCTAGCTGAATGTAGTTGCAATAAAATGTAAGGTAATTCTTACTTTTTAGTTACAAAAACTATAACCGTCATTCTATAACTATATCAGTATTTTACTACAGCAAACAGCTTTGAAATGACACAAAGGCAAGTCAATAACAACAGAATCCTCATTTCTTTGGCTGAACTACCCCTAAAAATGGCATAATACTGCAGGACTTTTAAACCCAGAACATTTCAAAGAAAAATAGAAGAGAACATAAAAACGTTGTATTTATCCGCATGCAATAGTACAGCTTGGCAACAACTCAAATGCCCCAAACAGAGCCCCATTAAAGCAACTCTGTCCATCAGCAACTGCAATATTTTTCTTTTCAGTGTAAAAGCCGTTTTGGCCTTCACGCCTTTAACCACGCATCACTGTACCGCTGCCACCCTCCCTCTTCCTGTGTGATTCTTTTCTCTCGCGCTCTCTCCCTCCTGCTCTCTCTGCCCGTCTGCGCTCCCTAGACCCTGTTCAGTAACCCTGCAGGAGGTTTCATCACTAATTAGGGTCGCTAATTGGGGGGCAACGGGGCCGGGGTCCTCTCCACACCTGCACCAGTCATGTGACCCATGGAGAGGTGCGCGGGGTCAGAGGTCACGGGGAGGGGGGCGCGGATCAGCTGTGAAGGTTCTGGATTAGCGAGAGGAGGGAGCGCTATAAGGGTTAATTACAGGAAGACCCCGGGGCCCGGCCGGCTCAGCAGAGCCTCCTAGCATGAGCCGATTTTTTCAGCTCAGGAAAGATGAAGGATGATTGTTTTGACAGACTTTGCGCAAGTGGCCGACCCCGCCATGAAAGAATGATAGCGCATTCCACAGAACGAGAGAAGGAGGAGGAAGCCGTGCAATGAAGGAGAGAAAAACCCCTAACCCAAAGTAATAAACTTCAGGATGTGACTTGTCCTGCTTCAGTGGTACATGAATGAAACCTCAAATCGTGTGTTTGGTTGAGAAAAGATTTGCTGCTGCATTTCTAAGCAATCTGACTTACGGTGTTCACATAGCAGATAATAAAAAGAGCAACAAGGGACACAAACCATATGTAGAAACTAGAACAGACAGAATCTGGTATCAGGTAAGTGCTTAAAACACCATAGCAACTGTATAGTGTTGTGATAAAGATACCTGAAACCTTAACAACTGCATTCCATCACCCTAACCACCATTCAAATACCTCAAACGACCAACATTGCCCTGGCATTGTGGCAGTGAGCTTTACTTAAAGGGACCACCCAAATATGAAAATTAGCCCATGATTTACTCACCCTCAAGCCAACGCCAGGCTGTCAGCGAGCCAATATTGGCTGTCTTCTGGCTCACATCGGCGATGGTTTGCCTAATTCAGTGTCAGCACCAGTGAGACCTGTGATTGGATGTTCAGTTTAGAAAGTGATGAAAACGAGTATGTAAGTGAAGCCGGCTGTTCTAATGTTATGTGATCTTACCCAAGCATTACAATATGTCAGTATTTTCATAAGAACATGAGCCGCTTAAAATGAAGAATGTTAATAACATAACTAGTATTCAAAATGGTAAGCAAGTGCTGCTTTGTTTACGTTTTGTATGTCTGCGTATATCTCATCTATCCTTGTTTCGGTTTCTCCTTTTGAATGACGAATATATACAATTGAAATCTGCTGATATAGACAGCTAACTCCTCTTAAGGCTGTTGCAAACTGCATCGCGCCACGTCTTTAAAATTCGAACACATTGTTTTCTATGAGCGTACGCACATCATTTGGCGTCTCTCTGCGGTGCCCAGCAACGACTCAAAACAATGTAAAAACGTGGCGCAACGCTGCACTTCTCGTCCGGTGTGCGACAACATTTACACAGGCGCAGAACGCATATGTTAGTTTGCAGTCGGTTGTAGTCTGAGTCGTGTGTTCAAGTGCAGCTTTTTAGTCCAAACGCTGTTGTCGCAAAGTGACAACACCGTCGGCTTTCGTTGCTGCTAGTTCTTCGAAGTTAGCATAGTGTGACCTGGCCTTTAGGTGTATACAACTTTCTTCTTTCAGACGAATACAATCAAGTATAATATTAAAAATGTTCTGACTCTTCCCAGCCTTATAATGTCAGGAAATAGTGGGCAAGATTTTGAAGCCCAAAAAAGTGCATCCGTCCATCATAAAAAGTGCTCCACGCGGCTCTGAAGGTTAACAAAGTGAAGTGAATCGATGCAAATCGAGTGGTGTTCCAGCGGATGACGTAGGACGAAGGCATATTGTAATGTCCAGTGAGAAGTGACAAACGCGGAAGCGCAGAGCAAAACAAAACACCAGTCAAGAATTAGACGTACAAAACCAGGATTTGCTCGAAACAAAACTCGGTTCTCGCGAGACTAGTATATTCTCACTGGAGCTTACACTAAGCCTACATCCTACGTCATCCGCGGGAACGCCATTCTCTCGTGAATGCGCATACAACAGTTAGCGGAAAAATAGATTATGGCTTATGAACTTTTACATATGGATATTTTTCCTTACACAAACATTTCGATTAATTTTAGGTCTTTATTAACTCCCTGGAGTGGTGTAGAGCACTTTTATGATGAATTCATTCCCCCTTATTTTGCGTCAAAATCTTGACCCCTATTCGCTGCCATTATAAAGCTTGGAAGAGCCATTTTTTAAATATAACTCCGATTGTATTCGTTTGAAATAAGAAAGTCACATACACCTAGGATAGCTTCAGGGTGAGTAAATCATGGGGTAATTTTCATTTTTGGGTGAACTATCCATCCCTTTAAGCACCACTTACATTTTCTTCAGCAAATGAACAAAAAAAACCTTTTTTTTATCATTATTCTCCATTTATAATCATAATCAATGAAGAGATTGAGCAGAGAATTGTGTTCCTGGTTCCTCTTTTCTTTTAAATTCCTTTTATGGCTTATTAAGACACAGGAGCTGTGTGTGTATATTTGGTCTGGATTGAGTTGAAAGGTTTGGTCCACAGTGAGATGAGCACCACTCCAAACCTGAAGCCCTTTCACAGAGAGCCAGAATGAGAAACAACGTTTGGGTTGGAGAACACACAGCTGCTCTTTCAACAACACAGATTTTCCTGAGAACCGAAGAGAGAATGACGGCATCAAAACGAAGAGCACCTGCTGAAAAGAATGGAAGCGTCATTGTTTGTTCAGTAACACTAAAGAAATGAAAGCAATTTATGATATTGATGGCTCAATGGAGACAAAGAAAACATTTTTTGGTGGCCCTTAACAAAGTAATCCAGACTATAATGAGTCTTTAACTAGGTACAATAAAAGCTTTGTTGAGCTGTGTGAAGCAAATGCTGAAGTGACACTAAAATATATATGGGAAATCGATATATATTTGAAATCGATATGTAATATTGATTCGTAACAATTCAGTAGATTTTGTCTCAGATACTTCTTTTAAAACTCCTTAATAAGATGGGGAAAAAAGTCAATTTTTGGTACATTCATATAGTATTAAGTCTGGATAAAATATCCTTTAGTCTTTAACCTTTCATTTTTCTTATGCTGTGTATTATATAAGCCTATGCCATTTCTCACATTTAGTCCACAATACTGCAACGATTTGTTAATTTTTAGAATAAAAAAAGACTGTTCTTGGCTTTCTGCAAACGGTAACATCAGTGTGCTGAATAAAACATTGATTCTCATCTTTTCTTTCAGAACAAGTCAATTCTTCACCTAAACCCACCCATTTTTTAGACCCAGTGACCCCAATTTTCACATAAAGTCCTATTATAAAAGCCAAGGACGTGTTTTCTCCATCTGTGTAACCAAGACTCCTCCACAGAGACCATGAATTTGCTTTGTGTCCTCTAACATTTGTTCAAAATCAATTAAACCTTGCATCCCTGTATTATTTCCAGCTTCTTTTGCACAGTGCAGTGTGATGCACTACTGGACCATGGTTCTCACACAACATTACTTCAAAAGCTGGGCTGTGTATTTCATAGTGCAGTCTTAGCTTTACTCCATAATAACTCTGTTTTTAAACAGTTCACTGTGATCAATGGTACTATGAACTGATATGAATCATTACAAACAGATCATACAGTTTTCTGTTAGAGATGACCACTGAAAGAACACACTGAAGTCTTTCTGTCACCCATCCGTTTTTCTTTCTATAAACCATTTCAGTTAAACTTTCTAGCATTTGTGCATGAAAGTTAATGTCCGTTTGATCATGCAGTTTGTTTCTAAAACTTAATTTGGCACAACAGATTTGTGCACCATTGAGAATTGAGTTGAGAATGCCTTTAACAGGCAATTCTTTAATTTAAACTGAGGTAAGCAAACAGAAGTCAGAATTTGAACAAGTAAAATGAAATCAAAACGAACTGAAATTCAAAGAAAGTATTGTGACTAATTCAAGAAAACTGGTCAAACTGGTTTTATAAAGCCTTTTTTGAAAATAGTTGATAGATAGATAGATAGATAGATAGATAGATAGATAGATAGATAGATAGATAGATAGATAGAGTGTGATGGCAGCTTAATTATGCATCAGCTGTCAGAGAAACACCTCATATATTCTCTACCTGACCACTGACCCAGAGCTCATTGCCTGTGGCCTCATTAATAGCGAGAGGTCAAGCAGTTGCCCTGAAAAATGCTCAGGTCACGGCCACCCATCCACACACCCACAACGACACACAGACTCATGAGCACCACCACTACACTACCGGCCACAGTGCTGCACGGAGGAACGGCTAAATGAAACCGAGGGAATAGACCGTATGTGTGTGTGAGCGAGAGAGAGGCAGCAGGAGGAGGGGGAGTTTGGGAAGAGCGCTTCTTTTGAACAAATGTGTGAACAAAAGCCTGCTCAAATTGTCAGCCCAAAGGCCTGGGGTGTTTACGGCTTCTGTATCTATAACCAACAAATCAAGGCTTCCCCCCGCTCCGCCACCCCCTCAGCCGCCTCTCTTTATTGGGAACGGCAAATTAGAGCCCCGTCCATCTGGGTGTTAGCACCAATTACGAGAGGAAGCTGTCAGGCCAGATTAGACCCTGTAGAGAAGGCGGGCATATGAACTGCTTTTATTAGAGGGAAAAAAGCAGGACAAGCAGAGAAAAGTGTTGTGCAAATTTCACTTATTTAGTCTTAGAATGACTAAAACTAAAAGAGTTTTTGATTTAGCTTGTCGCGCATTAATTCTACCACTTGTTTTAGACATAATTCTGCATAACTGAATACCAAATAGCTATGCATAGAAAAGTTCAGTGTCAAACTAAGTAAAATGAACATTCAGAGACATTTCGCAGCGATGCCATCTAAGAACCATTTTTGGTTTCCCAAAGAACCTTTCAGTGAGCAGTTCTTCAAAGAATCACCTTTTTTCTTAGTGTGAAGAACATTAAAAAAACTTCTTTCCACTATAAAGAACCTTTTGTGGAATGGAAAGGTTCTAAGTATGTTAAAGGTTTTCATGAAACTATGGAAGCCTGTAAAGAACCTTTTTTAAGAATGTATGTTGTTTCTTTTGTTGTCGCTTGCTAGCGATTTTCTGTTTCTCAGACTTTTTCTGCTGTCAGCCACACTGAAGCGCCCATCATTAACTTTTTGCTCCGTCAGAATGCTTAAAGACCCACGCAGCCCCCTCTCTTTCGCACTAATTTGCCAGGACCAGGTGTGCAGAGGCCGGGCGGAGGGGGCGTGCAGTGAACTAGAGGAAAGATTGCGAGAGTTTTTGGGCTCGAGGGAGGGAGGACAATGAAAGCCACACAATGGAGTCCGAAAACCATGCCAGGGAGCAGTGATCCGCATCCTTAGGCCAAGTTTGGGGGATGGAGTGGGCCGGATCCAAAATTGTCTCATCATTACTTAAGCGTGTGAATACAACAAATAAAATTAACTTTGGTGCATAACTTGCTCAACATAATTTGTGCAATTTTGAGTGCTTGTCCTAAGTGAACAGATTTTGATGGAAAAAACAAATGGAAAAACATTCTTTAAATGTAAAAATCTAATGATATCATCTTAAAACACTACATGCTCGCATTATGTTTTTGCTTTTGCACAGGCATTTCAGTCTCTAAATAAACAAAAAAATGAATAAAAAAAAATATACAGACAAATTAAAAACAAAACATGACTAAAAATAAAAGGCAAAAAAAAAAAAAAAAAACGAACTCAAAATATGAATACATATCTCACTGACATGCAGTCTTATTTTACTATTAGGGATATACTATTATAAATTTTATTCATATTTTGAGCCAGTTTTCATTTTAATTTTAATTTTAAAGTCTCAGTAATTCTGTTGTGTCTTTGCAACTAGACATTTTTTTTTTTAAAGGTAAATTTTTTTGGATTTTATTTTTATTTTGTTTAATCTTCATTTTATTTTAAATATTTTTGAATATCTTTCATTTTAGTTTCAGTTGTAGTTATCACCTTAAACTTTGCTGTGTCATGACTATCTCTGCTATACGCACAAGAATCAACAACCAATTTCTGAACATATGATACTATATCTGTTTCATACTTATTTGAGCTACATAATCTTTCTTTCTGGTGAAAAAGCAACTGGCCAAATTCTAAGCCAGCAATACAACTGTAGCACAATAAGATTCTGTAAGTGTGTGGAAGTAAATACTGAAAAGTATTAATGAGGTCATCTGACATCTGAGTGTATTTCAATGCTTATTTAAGTAGCACATTTTCAGCTTAGCGATGTGCTTTTCAGGCGTGGTATATGAACGGACGCAGCGAGAGGGGGCCGTACGGTGAGGCGGGGGAAACACTAATAGGTCCTAATTGAATTGGATGTGCAGCGCAGAAAGAGACTGTGGAAGTAATCTGCAGTGCCACAGCAAATAAAACGCGGCAGGACTAGAGTGTCCGCCTCATGTGACAGACTGTAACGTAGCCTGCGAGAGGGCAACGGCCCCCTTTGTGC
>JAUZSZ010000095.1:3041485-3052189 GCA_034780575.1 Labeobarbus marequensis | reverse complement strand
CATAAGAAGCCAGACTCATATACAGTTACGGGCAATCCCTTCAAAAGGTAAATATGAAGATAGTAATTTATTATAAGTTAAATTAAGAATAATGCATTCAGCAGAGGCGTGGAAAGACCTTAAGCTGCCTTTTCACTATTTTTGCGATCATATGCAAATGAAGATTTTTTTAGATTTCAGTTTTTCAGGTGTGTTGAAAATTAAGAATTTTTGTGGCAGGACCGTATATGACCATCACACCGAATGGGACATGTTTTAATCAAAAATAAAAGCGTGATAAAGTGAGAATTATCTATATTTTTCCACAAAATTGTTATTCTTTGTAACACTATTTCTGTAAATTTAGCAGTTATGAATAATTATGTCCAAAATAAATAATAATTTAACAGTTCTTTCAAATTAAAGTTAAGTTCCTTATGGAAACCTGCTGTGTTTTTCATTCAGACACATGGGCAGCCATTTGTTTTGTGGCGATATATTTGTATATCATTAGTTTTATACTGTATTTATATGATTTCGTTTTTATGTATTTGTATATTTTGACTGAGATCAAAAAAGGATATATTTTTTATAGTACAACGATATTTGGTCACCTTTCCACAGGCTCAGCTCTACACGGACGGAGTGACACTCTTCTGAAGATCTTGAATGAGCTGTCTGATGAAGAGCTGAAGAAAATGAAATGCTCCATGTACTGGAATGAAGAATACAGAATATACAGGGGCTCAGTAGAGCACAGAGACAGAGTTGGACTGGCAGACCTAATGCTAAAACAGTGGGGTGAACGGCAGTCAGTGCTGAAAGCACGAGACCTCGTGAAGAATATCCCTCGTAATGACCATGCCATGAAAGAACTGTTTGAACCTTTCTTGAAGAGCATTGATGAGACATGGGGCTCTGCTTTAATGATCTAAGCGCATAGTCTAAAGCACACGGCGCAGGTGCACTTAGGTCGTGTCCAAATCCACTTTTGCTTGTTTACCGATGGGAAAGATGGTCAGCGCACCCTGTGCATGGTCTACAAGGGTTGTCCCTATATCCTCTTAATGAGTAATGGGTGTGTTTGGGCTTAACGTGCAATAAACCAGTGGTTCTCATTTCCAGTCCTGGGGGCCCCTGCTCTGCACATTTTGCATGTCTTTCTTATTTAACACACCTGATTGAGATCATCAGCTTGCTAGTTCAGATCATGGATCTCTCTCCTAACGAGCCGATGATCTCAATCAGGTGTGCTAAATAAGGGAGACATGCAAAATGTGCAGAGCAGGGGGCCCCAAGGACTGGAATTGAGAACCACTGCAATAAAACAATCAGTCACATCTCCAATTCCCTTTAAGAGCCAGTTATGTTCGCGCCATGGCGGATTAACCATTTACACGGTGGAATTTGCAAGAGCAAAGACTGAACGCATCTCCAGAGAGGAAACGGAGCTGCTCATGCACGAGCAAATAGGGAGCCTCATTCTGATACATGCAGTGACTATCCATTATGACATGTAGGCATTTTTTATATTTATGTAGCCTACACAGTAATAATCTTTTACATTGTAATCCGTTAATTTTTAATATTTGGCATGTTTGTGTGCTGCTGCGTATCCCTGTGTGTGTAATAAGCAGAGTGTACATGTGTTGTGGACCCACCTATAGGCACACATTACTAACGTGCCATTGACTTTAGACCAGGTTGTAGTTGGTCAATGGTGTGGTCTATTTTAGTTGCCTCAAACAAGCAATGCGCCAACGATGTACACAAACACACCTCTTTTTCAGACCAGCACGCCCATGAGCGCACAAATGGGCACAAATGCATTTGCTATTTAAACAACATGGTGCAGTGATCATCAACTGTTTCACGTTGTTGTACTTCTGCATTGAGATGAGATGTTTCTTCTGCACATTACATCTTCTCGAATGAGGCACTCAATCTTTCTTCTCTTTACTCTCAAACAAAGTTTCCAAAAGGGGCTTTTCATATTCAGGCATATTTGGTTTCTTAGAAAACCTTTCAGTGGTCAGTTCTTAAAAGAACCATTTTTTTTTTAATCTAAAGAACCTTTTTCACTTTAAAGAACCTTTTGTGTTGTATCTTAAAGTTTCCTCCTGAAATATGTTAATGATTAATCTTTTTAAAGGTGTTCAACTAACCCATCTAACTGTCTCTAGCTTGAAGTGTGAAGATTTGTTCATGACACTTGTGTAAGTGTTAAATTATTAAATTAAAACTTTGTTCTTTGTACATTTGGTTTTATGTCGTTGCAGATTTGAATGCTTAAGGAGTTAGTAATGCAATTTGGAAACTGAACATCTAGATCTGAACAGAATTAATTTAATATATTTGTAACACGTCATTTAAGATGAATTACTTTTTGAATTCCTCATTTGTAAGTCACTTTGGATAAAAGCATCTACTGACTGTAAATGTATTTAAATGTGTTTTACAGATGTATGTCACTACAGTATGTAAGTACTTGATAAATCTAATGCTGACTGTGTAACAGTGACTGGCTGGCTTTGTTAGTGATTGCGACAGGGAATCACTGCCATTTAAATCTGTTCACACACTGTGATTATCAACATTTTTCACCTATTGTTTGTTATGAAGGTAACAGGAACTTTTTGCCACGTCTTCATCATTTTTCTTTGTGACGTGTCAAATGTAGGCCTATATCTTTATGGTATTTATGTATGGATTTTACTGAGTTAACCTTGTCTCTAAACCTTAAACTATTAAAACCCACTATGAAATAATTAATGGTTACATATTTAAAACTAAGAATCTGAAGTAAATCTTTTCGATTTTGAAAAAAAAGACAGTCCTTCTGTTGTGACACGATTTATATCACAACATTTTTTTAAGGAGTATGTAAGCATGTTTAGCACAATTCATGTTTAATCATGCCAATATGTAATCATTTGTTATGCTATTTAAAACTGAGTTTTGTGTAATAAAATAAAGGTAAACAGAAACTATTTTTAATTTAATTTGCTGAACTGAATTGTTAATTCGTTTCATGTCAGCAAACGTTAGGACAGCTGTTCCTTAATGTTTAAGGTATTAATTAAAATCTCGACACTTTTGTCCCTAGATCTGCACACAATGAATAGATTGATAGATACTTTATTAAGCATCTATCAGAATAGTGGCATTTCATGTATTTGCAAAAAATAAGTTGCAGATAAACTCCTTTCTCTAATTGTCATTAGAATATGTAAATATCTGAAGTATCTATTTTATAATGCTGACTGAGTAACAGTGTCTGACTCTTGAATATGCTTTAGTAAGTCTTGTCCTCCATGAGATTTCTTTTGAAAACTGTTATTTATTTGCTGGCTTTATTTGGCATCTGTGTCTGGAAATTTTTGCCATTTAAATCTGCGATGTCATGAGGATTATCAAGAAAATAATACATAACAGTCATGCTTCATGTGCAGTGTTCAGTGGCCCTCTGCTACAGCTGAAATAAACTTTAAAAATCAACAATCCATGGAATGTTTGTGTCACAATCTCCTGTCCAATCCTCAGTCACCCTAGAACTACATTCCTCAGCATCCCTCCTGGTTCCCACCTGCACTCAGTCAGCCATCACCACATTTGCCATAGATTATCACCTCATTAAGTCACACATATAAGCACTTACACTCTACTTCACCTTTGTCTGGTCTTGTTGTTCGCTACAGAACTGCTTACCCGTCCACTCACCTTGGAATGCTTACCTGCCGTCCTTGTCTTCAGTTTTTGCAGCAAAAATGGCTGCCCACTGCTCTGGGTGTGTGGGTTCACTGCTGTGTGTGTGCACTTGGATGGGTTAAATGCAGAGCACAAATTCTGAGTACGGTTACCATACATGGCCATCACCTTACTCACTTTCCCTTTCACTTCCACTTTGACCAGCCAGCTCCTGCGAAGAAAGGGACTGTTAGTCTTTCAGCTAAGTTTCTCCAGTCATTCAGTGAACCTGTTAACTTATACCTGCTTGCATCACATATTATTAATTTTACCAAAGCCCTATGTTACCTCAGTGTCATCGTCTTCTGTTCTTGTGATAGTTTGTTGATTTGTATTCTGTAGGATGGAAAATTACTAAAAGTTACATTTTTGCTTCAAAACACAAATTTACGTTTAGTTTGTGAGATTTAATTTGTAACAAAATTAGCATTTTTCCTCCATACATCAAGTATCCTGAGATGCAATTTCAACAATGAAATATTTTCAACATAATGTGGTTATATTGTGAACATATTTTAATTAACATGCAATTTAATTAAAATGTAAAGTAAAAGTTAAAGACAGACAACACAGTGAGGGCAGGATCCTGACAAAAGCAGATGCAATATCTGAGTTGTAAAATTTTGCAGTTCCTAACAAACCCCCTATAAGTGATAAAATTAACTATTGACTTAATCAGTTCATCTACTTACTGATTATTATGTGAGATTCATGTTCATATAGCAGCTTTTAGTTTCACTTTTTTTGCATCAGAACAAAACAGGTGAAAAAGAAACTTAATTAATTTAGGTTTATGATATAAATTACTGCAGTCATTTATTGGTTTTATTTGTACAGATTTACATTTCAGCCTTCCTGGGAAATTCCCTCTCAGGTTGCCACTTCTGATATTACTACTACTACTACTACTACTACTAATAATAATAATAATAATAATAACAGGCTGTCTTGAACACCTGTCAAAAGCTTGATTTTTGCATTCTAGTTTGACTTATTAAATTGTTCATAGCAATTAGTACATTAATAATTAGTTGACATTGCTTAGCAGATAACTGAAGATGGCAACTAATGGTTTCATTTTTAATGCAAATTTGGAATTAATTAAACCTATTTTATGTCTATTTTATGTTTTGTAAATGACCTACAGTTTTTACACTTATGTGAACGTAAATGATTTGATTATTTTACAATAATTTAAATCGTCAGTTTATTCAGTGCAAGTTGCATGGCATTTTTTTGTTCAGTTTTTTCAATTTCAGTTTCTCTCTCTCTCTGTCTCTCTCTCTCTCTCTCTCTCTTTTCTGTGATTTTACAACACAGTCTTTAGGACAAGTTGTTATACTGGTTGTAGGACTGAAGAAATATTCTATCATTTCTATCCTTTTATTTTATCTATTTATTTATTAGGAATGTAATGGACTGAAGCTATTAAGACTTACCTGACTGAAACATGAAAAATGGGTTCCAGTGCACTTAAGTTGTGTTAAAAGAAATTTAATTTTTTTTTACGTTTTAAATCTTTATAACAATAAAGTAATCATTATCGGTGAATATTTTTTCATATTAATCTTTGATATGACTGTATATATTATGTTTTTAAAGTTTTGTTTTTAAATGTTTTATAACTGATTGTTTTTTGTTTTTTGTTTTTTGATTTAGCACAAGAGGACCAAGTGCCATTGATAGGACTTGATGAAGGTTTGAGTATCTCTGTGTATTTATGTACTTTATAAATGTTATTTTAGAAATATTTCTTTATTTATTATAAGAAATGTCTTTGCGATGCAACTGATAACCATATTTATTGTGAATCTCAGTGTAATTTATTTTGATTTGTATATTGTAACAAATGTTGAAAACTATCATTTTTGAATACTATCATTTTTGACACTTTTTGGCTTTTTTTTAGTATTTTCAAATAATTTAAAACAGTTTATTGGCTAACACAAATCTTAAAAATCTTGAAAGTAACTAGATTTGCATTATCTCAAGCATTGCTTATAAACAACAGGGAAAAAAATAGTGTTTAAGACTTTGTAGAAATGTTGAAATAGTTAGAAAGAGACTAATGAAAACTATCAAGATATTACTGCACTAAATGCACTTCCATGTTCTTTAGACCAGCATTACTGTTCTAATGAAAGGAGCATTACAAATCAGTATAGGTGTCAGCATAGATTCAGTATCCTGTTGGCCAGTGCTATGTCAATAAATATTATTGAGTGCATTTTTAAAATACATTTAATTTTCTTTTGATTTAACTGAATGCTTCACTTTTTTCAGAAATTTTGAAGGATCTTAAACTTGTGCTGATTGGAAGTCAAGGTGCTGGGAAAAAAATACTATTGCTAATGCCATCTTTGGGGGAAAAAAATTCTTCGCATTCTGGACGTCTTTTAGAAGTGACTATGTCAAAGAGACTCGTAGAGTATCAGGAACACAGATTCATTTGACTCACACCCCAGACTGGAGAGGAGACTTGAGTAGATCAGAGACAACCAAACACGAAATTGTTTACTGTGTTCAGACTTTATACAGTACTGGTCCTCATGAGAAAGTTGTCAGCGCAATTAAAGTGGCTGCATGTTTTTTTTTCTTTTTCTCACTAAATGTAGAAATGCATGAGTGTTAGAATCATAGAATTTTGATTAAATTAAGTAATCCAAGTGTCAAAACAACAACAAAAATAAAATAGCACTTCCATATAACCACTAAAAAGCTGTCACTCACTTCAGTTTATCGCAATCTCACAATGTTCCGTTATAATCAATGAAGCTCTGAACTGCAAATATAATATCTTATTTACAATGTCTACGTGTGGTGTTTAGCATTGAGTGAATTCTGACTGTCTCACCCTGAATGCATGAGAGATGACAAGCCACTTTTTCCTGCATTTTTCAGTCAGTTTCTCGACTTTTTGAGTTTCTGCTATTGATTCCTATGGAGAAAAAACACTTCCTGCTCTCCAGCTGCATTTCCCGCCACAGCAATTACGTCATGTGCAAACATCACGGCGACTATCACAGACCTAAGAATTACAGTAGCTTCTCATTAGTGTAACTACAAAGGAGAATTTAGTAGTTCTAATAATGGAATATCAATATTGTTCAATGTATTTACAGTAAATTCAAAATACTTTTTTTGTCCTTTATTTATTATTAAATAATTAATTTATTCCAATTTAAAGGCCCTAATCACAACATTTGTAAGGAAAATTGTGGGCTGGATGGGCTGAATTTTATCCAACGTTAAAGCCTGATGATTTTCTTAAAATGCCATAATTTTTTGGATTATTAATTTTATTGTTATCTAATAATAAAACTATTTAAAGTAAAATCCTCAGGAAGTTATATGCTCAAAAGGTGTTGCTGTCTCTGGAATCTTGTTTCCTTTGACCTCATATCTGGTGTAAATTCATTTATGCTTTTAATGTGTTGTAGCCTGGAATATTTAGTATGCATACTGATTATCTATCTATGTGTTGGAGATTAGATTTAAAAAAAATACTAATTATTCTTGATTATTCCTTGTGGCTCCAAGGTAGGCAGGCTACAATGGGCCCTTGGGTTTGCTAAAGTGGTGTTCTTAATCTGGCCTTGCAAATGCAGAAAAAAAAACATTATGGTCTATAAGTTCAGAAAGACTCGTTTGTCAGGTTTTGTAGGATCATTGTGTGACTCTTCACACTTTACCGACAAATGCAGACAAACATCAAGAGACATGTTTGCGGGTCTTTTATCTGATCAGTGTGTTAGCCCTGTTTATGTTGCGCGGCAGTTATTTTCGCTGACGTACTGCAGTCTGTTCTGGCGGAGGAGAATCGTAAAGGGGAACTTTAAATTCAGCTGACTACACCACCCTGTCAAACAGGGAAAATTAATTATGAATTGATCACCTACAAAGGGCGAATGTGGTTTCAAAAAAAGAGGCCTGAGATGTGGATACCACAAGTACAAAAGCTTTATTTCAACAACGATCAAGCACCGATCTTAAAAAAACAAAAACAAAAACAAAAAACATTAAACTGTAGACCTAATTAGATGACACAAACAACACCTATGGCAGGTGAGCTTGTCTAATGAGCACAAGACTTCTATATCACAAAGATCTTACCACCAGGTGCTCAGGTCTCACTATACCACACACACACACACACACACACACAAGATCCAACTAGCGGCCTCACCAAAAGCCTCAATTCCTTCAACAAAAAACAAAATTAGCCAAATAATCTCAAAACAAAAGAAATAATGATAGCAATTGTACAAATTCTTAACCCTTAAATGAAAGATACAGTAAATGGAGGTGGAGGTTCACTCCAATTTCATATAAACATCCCAAAAAAGTAAACAAAAAACGAACAAAAAAAGAACTAAACAAGGCCGAGCAAAGCAAAAAATTATAGATAAAGCAAAGTCACACTAAACAAGGTTAATCCATATGAAACAAAAAACAAATACAGACTGAAGGACAAATAAGCAAACAAAGCAATGTAGACAAACAAATATACTACAGAATAAACTTAAACAAATATATAGTAAAACAAATACAAAACAAACCAATTACGCATACAAAGCAAGGATAAATAAATCAGCAATAAACAGAACAAATACACATGAAAGGGCTGGTCTAATGGAGGAGACCAATAAACAGGTTTAAATCACAGGAAATGACGTAAACAAAGCAGCAGCATCAAAGCATGTTGCCCCTCAGGCTGCACTGAATGCAATGGATCCTAAGTCAAACTATTCCTCCTTCATGTTGTCGCTATAGTCACGAGTCCGGTCGCACACACACAAATGGACATCAACACAGTGAACAGGCACAAGATTACAGCAGGCAATCTGAGAGAGGCAACCGCCAACCAACCACTATGACTTTTTTCAGTCGGGAAACTACAATCTGAATAAAACAAGTTACCTCAAGCACACATCTCGACGCTCACTAGTTGTGAGACAGGAAGAGCCAAAACCGGTATGGTCAGGCCTTGGGCAGTGACGCACTAGTGGTGCTCTATCTAACACACAACGGTGCCTTAAAAGTCCCTTTTACATACCCGTGAAAGTATTTGACTGGACAACTCGTGCATTCATGGCATATCTAAAGAACCAACGCACACTGTTCATCCCACTACACTGGTAAATGTTGCCACTGGTTTGCGTCTGACAGTACAGTGTGACTTGGACTGTTATAACAGCATCTGTTTTCATCATTATTTAGGAAGTATTCCAGTGGAGGTAAGATTTCTTGAGGCCCACATTGTATACTTTCCTTGTTGGACTGAAGAAACACTTTCAGTTCAGACATTTCTGTAATCCTTTGTTTTATCTATCCTATAGGAACCTAAACAAGTTTGACTTTCTCTCGCTGAAAATATGAAAAATGGATTCTACTAATTGTAAGTTTAAGACAACATAGTCACTGTTTATTTTGTGTGTTTATTAATGTCCATATTTTAATCTGTACTTTGTAATTAGAAACGGATTTTTCCAGTTGTGTTTTAGTAGTACAAATGAATATGATATATTTACACACATATACACATACTCAATAATAACTTAAACATATATACATATATAATTTGTTTATTTAAATGTAGCTAAAATAAATTGATTGCAACCACTTACCCTTTATATGTGTGTGGGTGTGTGTACTGCTACTGTGAGGAGCGAGGAGATGCAGGAGTTACACAACACAAGAGTCTTTAATAATCCAAAACACAGGGAAAACAGGGGATGCAGGAGACACACATAGCATATATATATGTGTGTGTGTGTGTGTGTGTGTGTGTGTGTGTAGGAGCGACGCTCCTCTCGTTACTTTATCTTAATGCAATACAAGTAAAAAAAAAAAGTGCATTTGTTTCGTTATGTTCAGATGTTCTGTAGCGGTCATGTGAGGAGTTTTCACTCTTCTCTGTGTCAGAGGTTATATAAACACATATCCTATAATACAGAATTAATATACTTTAAAATATAATTTAATTCAGTGATGCAAAACAGAATTTTCAGCTGTTACTCCAGTTTTCAGACTCACGATCCTTCAGAAATCATTCTAATATATTTATTTATTACCAGTTTTGGAAACAGTTTTGCTGTTTAATATTTTTTTGGAACCTGTGACATTTTGTTCAGAATTCTTTGATGAATTGAAAGCTAAAAAGAACAGCACTGATAATAAATCAACATATTGACAGCAATAAATCAACATATTGGAATGATTTCTGAAGGATTATCTGACTCTGAAGATTGGCGTAAAGGTTTATGAAATTCTGTTGAAATAAATTACATTAAAAAATAAAAATAAATTATATATATATAACAGAAATGTTATCTATATATCTAAATAAAAGTAGACTACAGATATACACT
Source organism: Labeobarbus marequensis (assembly GCA_034780575.1). Taxonomy (NCBI): domain Eukaryota; kingdom Metazoa; phylum Chordata; class Actinopteri; order Cypriniformes; family Cyprinidae; genus Labeobarbus; species Labeobarbus marequensis. The sequence goes on along the minus strand of JAUZSZ010000095.1, from coordinate 3,042,092 downwards.
GTGTGATGCAAAGTAACTAACTACCTGAGTAGTAACTATTCAGACTATTAATTTTACTTTTACTTGAATACAGTTTTTGGGTACTCTACCCACCTCTGTATATGTATATATATATACATATATATATATATATATATATATATGTTCATGTGTGTGTGTGTGTGTGTGTGTGTGTTATTATATGAAAGGATGGTATCAGGCCTATGATGAGACTCTAACAGATTAACATTTTGTGCTCCACTTTACATTCATATTTGTGTATGTTTTGTGGTAAAATATTGATAAGCACACAATATCAAAGTTTCCCTTGAATTTGATCCAAAATGTTTGCATATTAATGTATTAAGGGTATTGGTTTTAACTCAAGTAAATAAGAGTACTTCCAAACATCAGAATAGCTGATCAAAAAAATTGATTACTACGTTGTAAAAGTGTAGCTCATTTCATTTCTTTTGGTTGCAGAAGCCGGAACTGTTGTTGAGTATTTGTTTGTTAACACTATAAATTCTTTCAGTTTCCACTCTTTCAGAAATTCAACCGGTTTCTCAAGAACTGAAACTTGTTCTGATTGGAAGTCAAGGTGCAGGAAAAAACATTATTGGTAATG
>JAUZSZ010000095.1:2945575-2957273 GCA_034780575.1 Labeobarbus marequensis | reverse complement strand
TGCATATGAAGATCAGTACTTCATCTCTGCTGCTCAGTACAATATACAATAAGGTGAATTAAGTCTGTGTGTTGTACGTTGATCATAGTTCACGTTTTATGCTATTTGTGAGGCATAATTGCTAACTGTTATACATCTTGTCTTTTTCATGTTTCTTTCTTTCAGTGTTAAAAGCAAAGTGCTTATTTCTGCAACTTTAGTGGCACCAAACAGAACTGCAATCTACTCCAAATCCTCTGAATGACAACTGTTATAATTGTCATTATTTTCATGCAATTCTGTTTAGTGGCATAGAAATTATAGGACTACACTTTACTTTTAACTTCATAAATGTAGGTCCAAAAGTTTTCAGTCAGTATTATGCCTGTATACTCTTGTCCAGAAAGAAGCCAACCATAGGGAATACCAGGAAGACATGGAAGAAAAAGGGCTGATGTTCAGGTGTCAAGCAATTATATTACAGGGCACTCATGCTGACTTAACACCCATCAGCTGTAAGCAGAAATAACCTTTGCATGTCTGGACATCTGCCTTTCCTTACATCAGAACCACAGCGTGTCTTCAGCAGCAAACAGCTTCCGATCAGAGACTCTTCTGTACCGACATGTTTTATGTGGATTGACATCACGTAACCAAAGGTACCTGAGGTGGACTGCATTTATTCGTAATGCCTTTTGGTTATTAGTCATTTTATCATTTCTTACTTTTTGCAGTTATATTAACTGTACTGTTCAGAAGTTTGGGGTCAGTAAGATTTTTAAATGTTTTTGAAAGAAGTCTCTTATGTTCACTAAGGCTCTATTTATTTGATCAAAAATACAGTAAATAAGTAATATTTAGAAAATATTATTGCCAATTCATACAGCACTTTTTTTCCCCTGGTCCTTAATTCTGATTGGCTGAGAACCTTTTCCAAAGGTGTGATATTCTAGTGATAACACATCGGATTAGACTCAAAACTTTTTGGTCATTTTTGATGACCAAATGCTAATGGTCTAATCCGATTCAATGATCTGTGCTAAGATAAGCTAAAAGTGTTACCGCCAGACCCGGAGATCGGCTGAATGGATTCAAAAACGGTAAAACTAAACTTTTTAACTCTAGGGGAGTTGTAAAATGAGCCTATTTCCAAAAAAAGTGGAGTGTTCCTTTAACTTAGCCAGAACTTCTGGAATTTACCTCTGGCTCTGATGTCTCTATAGTGGTTAAGCATGAGATATATTTAGTTTTGAGTAAATCTAAGGGGCAATCTTTGGTCTCATAAATCTATTATTTGTTCCAGAGCAAATAATTTTGGCACTATCTCATCATGTGTATGTAAATTCAGTGCTGTATATCAGAGCACTGCCTTTGCACTTTTGACTAAATTGCCCAGCAACTTTTATGATGGCTGTTGTTGTTTATTAAATAAAATTTTACATAAATAGTAGTACTATTTAGTATAATTTGTCATCACAACACAGATAAAGAAGGTAAAGGTTCATATGATATCCTTACTTTAATTTCATTGTAATTTCTCTGCATTTTACACCTCTGTGTGTGGAAGTATCTTATAACAGGACAACTGTTCATCCTCAAGAATTGAAAACCATCTTAAAGTGTCTCATTCTCTTCTCGGTTGTCCATCGAAATCCGATGACGACGTCCACGCCTTTAGCGGTGAGACTTTTGATGACTAAACAGTCCTATCCTGGACCCACAAACTCTATTGCAGGTGGGGCATATATATGCAATGGTAGTAGTAGTGGTGGCAGTCATGGCTGTATTTCTCCTGGCTCGCTTCTGCTGTCTCATGGTTGTCCTCTCCATCTCAAGTGTATGAACCCCATCTCTACACAGCTTTTGCCAGATGGTACGGTCAACAGCAACAGCCTCCAGGTCCTCGGGTCTGATCTTACACTTCTTCAAGGCATTCTTCATCTGATTCGTATGTCGCTTCTTCGGCCCCCCCAGCTGAACGTCGACCATGATGTAACTGGCCGTAGAGCACTCTTCGGGGCAGTCGGCATGGGGGCATCCTTATCACGTGCCCCAACCACTGCAGGCGCTGGCGCTGGGTGATCATGGCCTCAATAATTCTACAGTTGGTCTTTTTAAGTATTTCAGTGTGAGGCACACGATCCCGCCAGGTAATCCCCAGAGTGTGCTGAAGGCAGCTTATATGGAAGCGCTCTAGGGATTTGATGTGACGGCTGTAGGTTACCCAAGCTTCACAGCTATAAAGGAGGGTGGTGACACAGACCGCTTGGTATACGGCTACTTTTGTAGAAAGATGAAGATTCTTGTTGTGAAAGACTCTACGCTGAAGTCTCCCAAAGGCAACTGATGACTGTTTAACGCGGCTCTGAACTTCATTGTCAATGCCACAGTCCTCAGCAAGAATACTCCCCAGATATTTAAAAGATGGCACTACTGAAAGCTGTTCATCCCCAACAGTGAACGCAGGTAGTGTGGGTGGGACATTGCTACTCCATTAGCAAATCGATTCTGTCTTGGTTGTGTTGATAGTCAACCCCATTCTGCTGTATGCCCTAACCGCCACAGCAAGAACAGTTTGAAGATCCTCTGGAGTATGGGCCACAAAAGTACAGTCATCTGCATACTGCAGTTCCAGGACCTGCTCTCTACAGAGTTTTTTGGTTGCCTGTAGCCTCCTAATATTAAAGAGTGTGCCGTCTAATCTGAAGTCTACTGCTATGCCACTGCTATTTTCAATCTCATTGTGGAGAAGCTTGGTGACACATAGGAGGAAGATGTTAAAGAGTATTGGTGCTAGCACACACCCCTGCCTCACCCCTGTGCGCACAAAGAAGGGCTCGGACTCTTGTCCACCTATAGACACCCGTGCGGTCATCCCATCATGGAACTGGTGGAGGATGTTAACAAATTTTTTGGGACAGCCAAACCTAAGGAGTACATCCCATAACAGCTCTCTTTGTACAGTGTTGAATGCTTTAGAAAGATCGACAAAGGCCATAAACATGTCCTGATGTTATTAACGAGTGTCTGAAGCATCACCTTGGCCAGGACCTTACCACCCACAGAAAGGAGTGATATGCCCCTACTATTACCACAGATAGCCTTGCCACCCTTGTTCTTAAAGATAACAGCAATATTTGCGTCTCTCCACTGCTGTGGGATGTTCTCATCAGTCCAGGCCTGGATGACGTACTGGTAGAGGGTGCGCGTACACATGAACCCCCCCTCCTTCAGCAGCTCTGCAGGGATATTATCAGTGCCAGGGGACTTGTTGTTCTTAAGGGAATGGATAGATGACAGAACCCCTTGAAAGGTTGGTGGTAGGCTGAGATCATGGATGGGAGGAAGTTTAGGCAATTCATCCAGAATGGTGGAGTCCGCATCAGAATCCTGATTAAGCAGGGTGTCAAAATGTTCAGCCCACCTTAATAGGATACTATCTTGGTCCCTCAGAAGTGTTAGTCCATCTGCTGTTTTCAGAGAAGTGATGCAGTGATTTGTTGGCCCGTAAATGGTTTTAATAGCATTATAAAAGTTATGCATGTCATTTTTATTAGCAAAAGACTGGATTTCATGTGCCTTTTCAATCCACCATTCATTCTGCATGGCACGTGTTTCCCTTTGCACTTTCCTCCGGCTTTCTGGAGGAAAATGCTGTCTGGTCTAAGTGGATGAAGGGTTTTTTAAAATTGCCCGGTGTGCTTTGTGCATATCCTTAAGCAAACTATGGATGGCGCCTGAGTTATTGTCAAACCAATCTTGGTGGTTCCTGCTCTTATAGCCGATGGATTGGGTTGCTGCTTCATAAAGCGCAGAGCTGATATAGGTCCACTGTTGTTCCATGGTGTTTTCTGAGCTCAGACAAGGTTCTGACTCCCTGAGTTTATCATCTAAGAGACGACGAAACTCATTTCTTGCATCTGTGTTTCCCATCTGTGTTACAGTTTAGCTTCTTTTTGTTGGGCTTTTGCAGCCGCAAGGGGCAGCGCACTTTCATATGGAGCTTGGCCACAATCATACGATGGTCTGTCCAGCACTCTGCACCTCTCATGGCACGAGTGATGAGAACATCTTTAATGTCATTACACCGCACAATGATAAAATCAATCATATGCCAGTGTTTAAAGCGAGGGTGCATCCACAAGGTTTTACTTTGCCTTCTGCTGGAAGACGGTATTGGTTATAGTAAGATTATGCTCAGAGCAAAGAGTCAATAGTCTCATGCCATTTTCATTCACCCTACCAATGCCATGCCTGCCTAGTACTCCACTGCATATTCTGTCATTCTGTCCAACCCGAGCATTAAAATCCCCAAGTAAAAGGATCTTATCACTCTTAGGGATCCGGCAAAGAGCTTCATCCAGTGCCTGATAGAAGCATTCCTTAGCCTCATTCTCAGATGGTAAAGTTGGTGCATAAGAAGTGTGGCATGACACTTTTTTGCCAGGGAGATACGAAGGGTCATTAGCCTTTCACTAATTCCAGCAGGTGTTTCTGTGAGACTTGGGAGAATGGTATTTTTGATGGTAAATCCTACTCCATAGAGATGTTGTCCACCTGGAGGGAAACCTTTCCAGAAGAAGGTATAACCCATCCCTTCCTCTGTTAGACAACCTTCATCCAGAAGCCTGGTCTCACTCAAGGCAGCGATATCAATGTTATAACGGCTCAACTCAGCAGCAATCAGGGCTGTTCTCCGGTGAGGTCTATTAGAGGTATCATGCAGGTCCAGGAGAGTCCTTACATTCCATGTTGCCAGTTTTATACTATTATGTTTCTTATTTTCCTTATTTCGACCGCAGTATTAGAATAACCCAATAGGCGCGGTAACCTATTCAGGTAAGTGATTGAATGGGCAATTTTTAGGCCACCTTTTCTAGGCCCTTCCCCAATTGAGGTGAGCAGTGCGGTCCCTAAATAGGGCTGCTCAGTCACACAGGGGTCTGCCGAAACAGCTGCCACTCAAACTTAGTTGATAACGACTAAATACCCTGTGCCGCTGCCATGCAGGGTTCTGACTAGGAGCTCCCAGTCTATTCAAACCTGCTCCTGTTGACAGATGCCCCATCGCCATCAGACTTCAACCATATGTAAGGTCCAGATATTATCACCGTGGTCATAGGTGGAAACCTGCGCAAGGAGAATTTTAAAGTGCCAAAGGGGGTGCGCCATCTCCAGTAGCACTATCTTCACCATGATGAGGTATATCCCAGTGGCAAGGGTGATCCCAGGACAACTGGTCCCACATCTTGGCTGCAGGAGTTGCCGGGTCCTTCATCTGTTAAGGCCCACCTATTGTGCACCTCCAGCGCAATTCTTTTCTGTCAGGGTGTGCTCCCTTAGCCTTGTCTCAATAGACTTACCACAAGGCAGTGGGGCTATTTACCCACAGCTGGGACAGTGGTTGACGGGTGGTAGGACGTATCCACACAGTGGTGGGCCTGCACACCGCATCTCTGGGGCCCACTGCTACTCCGAGATCCCCTGTAGTTTAGCCTGAGACCGTATGATACCCAGTTTCCGTGTGTGTCCGCGAGGAGGCACTACAGGAGTCTTGGTGGTGGAGAGGCTCTGTACTGGCAGGAGGAGGCTTACGCACTCGGCTCCTCTTTTCACCCTCTACCAAGGAGGCTAGCCAGCGGCAGCAGCTGTAAACAGAGAGTAGCAGGCAGAGAGCACAGAAAGCACAGCGCGACATGCAACATGCACTAACTACCAGCGTCACTACACGGCACTACTGCACTAGACGCTTCACACACCCTGTGTGCTATACACACACACACACACACACACACACACACACACACACACACACATCTCATAATCATATATCAAATTGTGAAAAGAGAATTGTGTTTTTTGTGTATTTTGACAGTCATAAACATTCTGTGGGGAATTAATTCTTTGTTCTTTTTAAATATGCAAAATACACAATATTGAACATTAATAACATTAAGTAATATTTTTATACTTTTGACAACTTGATTATATGGTGCAAAATAAAAAGATTCTTGATTATATGGTGCAAAATAAAATAAAAAATATTCTGCATATTTCTACATTCTGCAAATATTCTGATATTTACCTCTTAATTTGTCTTGACATATCATCACATCTCATGTTTCATCTCAAGCTCTTCATCAGCTTCACTGTTGTCTTCTTGGTTTACACGTAGTTTATGGACAGATTTGCTCTGGGGCAAAACTGTGGCAGTCAGAATAATAATAATAAATACAATACAATACAATAAAATTATATCAATAATTTATTCTGTTTCCCTTTTTTCTAGATCATTGTAGTTTGAAAAATGTGATATATAACATTTTTGTAGTGGACTGAAAGAGCGTTTCTGGGACAATGGTAATTAAAAACAACAAATTCTATACATGAAAGACATTTGAAAAGCAGCAAAAAATAAACTGAAATGTGAAGTTAATGAAAGTGTGTATACGTCTATATCAATGTCTCCAGTGTTAGTTAAGGTAAGGATGACTAATTTCACTGCCTCAATAATCCATCGTTTATCATTTGCGTAAGGAGGGTTGCATTGCTTTCATTCAAATCTCTCTAAAATTCCTCCAGTGCCTCAGTGGTCGACTGGATGATTGGGTTTTTGCATGTTGATGAACATTTGCATAAGGCCTCATCCACTTAAATAGAATATGTGTATCAATATAGATTGACCACAGAGCCAACAGGCAAATGAAAACAAAAACTTACCTCAGTGTATGTGATGTCACTTCCCTTCTGGATAACTTCACATGAACTACAGAGACCTCTCAGGTCTTTGAGGTTTTAAAGAGTTTGGGATGGGTAAATGATGACATAATTTTCATTTTTGGGTGAACTATCTCTTTAAGATATAGGGCAGACTGTTGGCTTTAGGCCTGCTTAAATAAAAAGACAAAAGTTATGTAAAAACAAAAATCCATTTAGTGAACAGTTTTTCCAAGTGTGAACAACATTTTAATAATCTAAATAACTTGTTTCCACTATAAAGAACCTTTTGTGAAATGAAAATGTTCCATGGATATTCTTGAAGGAACCATCAATGCCAGTAAAAAACTCTTTATTTTCAGAGTGCTGTCTCTTGATTTCTCCACTATATCAGTGCATCCTTTCTCTCCACTTCCTGACACTCAGTTGCCATTAACTCATCAAGTCTGTGAACTCAGTTTGTTCAGTTAAGTTTTTCTTTTGCTAATGACGTTCTCTTCTGTGCAGTTTGTGTTTCAATTCCCTCCAGAACTCACTGCTTTTGAACTGCTCTGATCATCTGATAAGTTTCTGATGCTGGAGTTTGTAGCTAAAATAAAGGTTTGATTTATTTTCCCCATGACATTTAGGCCCAATTAAATACATCAAATAAATAACTCCATAATTCTCCAAATGATAGTTTTCAGGTGACGTCACACCCTTATAGGAACGCCCACCTGGAGGGCAAAACAAAGCTTTGCTCCACAGACCGCCAGTTATTTTTACGCAGTTTGCATCAAGTAGTAATGTAGTAAAATGCAGATATTAAAAGGCGAAATTTAGTAAACAACTTATTGGTGATGTATATTTTGTACAGGGAAGCAGATGAACCCAGAATATAAACGTAATGTGCAAAGTTCCACGTTAAATGGTTTCCCATAGAAAACCATTAGAAGGACAACACTGAACCATTAAGCAGATTGCATTCATTTTCCGGCCTCTCTGCTTGTCTATGTAAACTATGCATCATTAATATAGAGATTACTGAATTTGATATTTTAATATTACTGTTTTAAATATATTAAGGCACTTTAAGTGTTTTTACAACGTTTTGTCGCACCGTTTAATGATTGAAATATTGCCGCGGGTGCTTAATATGGATTGCAAATGGCCAAAGCTTGCATTTTGTTCACATACCTTTGTTTTATTCTTTTGAGAGGTGATCTAAACAGATGAAAAATTGACAGGTTTGTCCTGCAGTTCTATGGATGTTTTGCCCTGTAGGTCTTGTGACTGAAAACCATGAATTGATTGTGCAGCCAATGACAAAGAGGAACATCTAATACAAGTGCGCCATCGTCTGGTAAGTGTGTGAATTACATTATGCTCACATGCATTACTTGCTGTAATTCTCTTAGGCTACTCTTTTGTCCAAAAGTAAATATTTCATTCTAAAGGAAAGTAATTTTCAAATTGTTTATTTTCACATGTAGGTACTGCTAATCACATAAATAATGTTTAAAGCCAAGAATGCCAACACAATCTACTGGATATATCATAATTTAAATATTATTCACAATCATAAAGGATCAGTTTAAATCCTTAACACTCATTTTCAGTCCACTTTGTAGTATTGTCCATTGTTTTCTCCCAGCATCTCCTCAGCTTTCTCCAGCAACTTCACCACATCTGATTCCCGGTGTCCATTGTCAGGCACATGGCATCTATTCCCGCACTTTCGAACCAGCTGCTCCAAGTCGCTGTTTCGCTTAACATGCTTCTGGACGCTCTCTCCTAAAGTTCTGCCCAGGTGAGCAGAATGATAGCGTGCCTCCATGATGCTTTTCCTAGCACAGACATGGTACGTTCCACTGCACGTCTGTACTGACCAGTGAAGGACACGTAAGCGGGAATCACCAGGATGAAGGCGTGTGGTCCAGGTTGACACAGAGAGACACTTTGAGAGAGGTGTTTTTGAAAGGTGTCTTTACTGTCAGATCCAGATCTCCATTTCAGGCCTTGAGGCTCTACGATAGTGAGCTTCTTACTAGATAACTCTCCTCTCCAAGGGTTGCTTCTATCTGCATCAGGCCCCACGATAGTGCATCTCACTGGGTGATGGGATGACCAGGAGTCTCCTAAAAGCATTAGCCTTAGCTCAGACACAGACCAGGTTGTATGCAAAGTAGGTTGGAAACAGGTGCTTGAAGATTCAAAGAAGTCTTCCTCACTTTCATCATCAGTATTGTCACTTGCATCATCTTCCTCCTCTTGCTTGGCGTCCAGTGTTCGTTTAACCCTCTGGTTCTTTACTGATCTGTTGTTTGTATGGTTTATAGTAGCCAACTCCATTCGCGCTTCACTTCTTGTGTCTTTTGCACCACAAACACCACCATCCGCTCCTACTTCTTGATACATTCGACTCTAGCTTTTGTGTTTTGTTCTCTACATCGTTTGCTTTGTTTTTCAGATCTAATTCTTGATTCTGCAAAAGTTTGTGTTTATCCATCATGTTATTATCTCTCATAGCGAGCTCCGATTCCCGTTGACGCAGGTCTGTGTCTCTGGTATCTAAAGAACGTTCTCTATCTTTCAAAACATCCTGCTGTTTCTTCAGACTGTGCAACGTGTCTTCATGCTTTTGTTCCCTATTTTGCATGATTTGCTGTCTTTTCTCCAAATAGATTTCTTCACTCTTCAGCTTCTGCTCTCTTTGAGAAAGTGCTTCTTCACTTTTTATCAGCTCTTGCTCCCTTTTTCCTAAAGCTTCTCTAATGCTCTCGAACTCCAGGTCACGTTCATCAAATGAAGCTGTTTGATTTTGCTGCCTATTTTCCATAACTTGATGTTGCTCCATCAGCCTTTGACCTTTGAGTTCTTGCTCCTTTATCTGCAGTCCATTTATTTTTTCCAGAAGATCATGTTCCTTATTACTCAGCTCGGCTTGCCATTCCTCCACGTTGTGTTTGGTATTTTCAAAATCCTCAGAGATCTTTGAAAGCTCTTGGGATTTCACTTCCCACATCTGCTCTCGTTTGTTAAGTTCACTTTCTTTAGTTTCCAGATTCACTTTGAGCATCTCCAAAGATTTTTCTTCTTCCTTAATCCTGCGTTGCTCTTGAGCAAAATTTGCCTCCTTTTCCAGCAGCTCTTGTTCTCTTCTCTCCATCTGCTGTCTGAGGTTTTCCATATTTTTCTCCTGCTTTTCAGTCAGATCCTTTATTTCCTTTTCCTTGGTCTCCAGTATCTTCTCCATTGCTTGTAGCGCATCCTTTTTACATTTTATCTGCTGTTCCTGTGCCTTTAAATTTTCCTCTCTATCCATAAGCTCTTCTGTTTTTTTCTCAATCTCCTCTCTCATTTGCACCAGATCTACAGCCAGACGTTTGTTATTCTGACCCTCATTTTCTAGATTCTTCTCCTCTTCTCTTATCTTGTACATTTACTCTTCCAAATCCTGTTCTCGCCTATTCATTTCATCCTCTCTATTTACCAAATCTCGTTTGCTTTGCGCTAATTTCTCTTCCTTCTTTTCTACCTCCCTTTCTCTCCTGTGAAGCTCTTGTACTCTCTCTATCTCTTTCATCTCATGCTCTTCGCGCCTTTCTCTTAGTCTTTTCTCATATTGCGCTTTCATGTCTTGCATATCGCTCTCTTTTTCTTTCTCCTTCTCTTCCAGCAGCCTTTTGAACTCATCTATCTTTTGTTCTAACCCTTTCATGTCTTTTGTCTGTTTCTCAAAATGCATAACTGAAGTTTGAAGATCTCTCTCATAGCCCTCGCATTTGCTCTTCAGCACTTCTAATTCATTTCCCAGTCCTGCGTTCATGTTTTGCAGGACGTTGTTTCGTTCTTGTTCTTCCCTGGTCTGTTGTTTTAGCTCATCCAAGTGTCTTTCTGTTTCCTCATACTGTTTGTTCATGTTTTCCATTTCCTCTTCCATCATCATATTCTTTCTTTTGTAGGCCTCTGTCTTTCCATCAAACTCTTCCTCTAGATGTTTTAGCTGAGCGGCAGCTTCTTCTGTATTTGCTTGAATGAGGTTCTCCAGTTTTTCTATTTCTTGTCTATGTTTTTCATTGAGGTTTTGCAGCTGTGTGTCCATTTCTTTGTCTTTCTCCAGGTCTTTTTGATTTAATTTGGTTATTTCATTATCCTTTGTTAGTAGTTCTTCCTCTAAATGTTTTAGTTTAGTTGTACTTTCCTCAACATGCATCTTAATACTCTCGCTTAACTTTTCAACCTCTTTCTGTTTTTCACTCACGTTTTCACACAGTTTGTCCATTTCTTTGTCTTTCTCCAGGTTTCTTGCTCTTAATTGGATTATTTCATTGTCTTTTATTTTGAATTCTTCCTCTAAACACTTCAATTGAGCAGCGCTTTCTTCAATATTCGACTGCATGCTGTCTTTTAATTTTTCAGCGTCCTGCTGTTGGCCAGTTATATTTTTCTTAAGTGTGTGAATTTCTGTGTCTTTCTCCATGTTTCTTTGTCTTAAGTTGGTTATTTCCTCTTCTTTTATTTTCTGCTCTTCCTCTAAATGCTTACATTGAGCCACACTTTCTTTGATACGTGCCTCAATATCATCTTTTAACTTTTCAGTGTCTTTCTGTTTTTCACTAATGTTTTGCCTGAGCATGTCAATCTCTCGTTCTTTCTCCTGGTCTCTTTGCCTTAATTTTTTGTTTTCCTCTTCTTTTACCTTCAATTCTTCCTGTAATAGTTTTAGTTGAGCTGCATTTTCTTCAATAATGTCTTTTAGCTTTTCAATATCAGTTTGTTTTTCACTAATGTTTTGCTTTAGTTTGTCAATGTCTTTGTCTTTCTCCAGGTCTCTTTGTTTTAATTTGTCTATTTCGTCTTCCTCTGTTTTCAACTCTTCCTTCAAAACTTTAAGTTCAGCTGCATGCTTTTCAGTATTTGCCTGGACAATGTCTTTTAACTTTTCTATATCCCTCTGTTTTTCACTAATGGTTAGCTTCAGTGTCTCCATTTCTCGCTCTTTTTGCTGATCCCTTTGTCT
>JAUZSZ010000095.1:2333067-2345128 GCA_034780575.1 Labeobarbus marequensis | reverse complement strand
TTTTTTAATGATAAAAACAGGTGGAAAAAACAACAACAAAGAAAAAATAAAAATACATTCATAAATAAAAATATATTTAAATAAATTCTGAAAAAAGAGAGATGATGAAAATAAAAATAGAAAAAATATTTAGATTTTGCAATGATCAATGTTGGGTGGGGAAAACAACAACAAACAAAAACTGTTTCATTAAATTAAATTAAAATATATAAATAATAAATTAAATAAAAATAAGTCTATTCCGATAAATAAATAAATTCAGACAAAAGGGAGATGAAAATTATATAAATAAAAAATTCAGAAAAAAAAAAGAAAACAATAATCAGTTGTTATATAAAGGTAAAACCGTGCATATACTTGTGAAAAGAAACTCATGATATTTTGAGATGGATCTGATGTCCCCTGATGACAGAGATCCTGTTCATCAGAAGCGTGTGCAGCGCTCTCAGACTGCTGATGCTGTCGCTCGCGGTGTGAGGTGGAGGGCGGTGCTGTTCACCCATTAACCCTACTCCAGTTTTACAAGCGCCGCGGCCTCGTCCACGCCAACATAAATACACGCGCCGGCCAAGCGCAGGATAATTATTTAGTGCTGTCCCCCTCCCAGCACGCACATCCATGGCCCTATCTGTTGATCTGACGTTATTTACGGTTTACTGTTATTGTCCAGAACAGAAACTTATTAAAGTGCAGTTATTAAACGTTCTCGCTGGGGCAAGATCTGCCGTAAATCTAATGTTTCCCAGAGTCCGTCGGACCCTAATGAATGGTTATGGTTATCTAGTTGAGTTGTTTGTGCAAAAATGCTGTTCCCCAGCAGAAAGAGACGATGTAATCGGATTTTATAAGAATTATTAAGCATCTTCGACATGCGCTGCAGTAAAGATGATTTGGATTAAGGGGTTTTTATGTGATGAACTGTGTTTTTGCGGCCTCCCTTTCAACCACCTAGTCATCTCATGTGTCTTCTCAAGTCATCAAGTTTAAGAACACGGCAATGTTAGGAACAGCATACTTAATAGTACAACTGTAATGCTTGTACTATTTTAGAAGTTTGAAGTATATACACTATGCAGGGTTATTTTAGTTTACTAAAACAAACATTTCTGTTACTTCAAATAAATATCAATTGAAAAAAAAAGATCTAGTTGCCACAGCAAAATTTCTCATTTTCATTTAATTTAAACTTTAGTAGTAAAATAACTAAACTATATATATATATATATATATAATTACAGACATTTTTAAAAAGTAACAAAAATTACAAAACACACTAAATTTAGTAAAAATATAAAAATAAATTCATAAAATTCAAACTAAACTTTTTCTTTCAGCTAGATGCCAAAGCTCATTTTATCATTTTCATTTATTTTAACGATGTAAAAGCAAAACTGGATTAAAATTAGAAAAACTATATAAACATTTTAAATAACCCATTCATTTATACAAATGACAAAACTCAAAATTTAGTAAAGAATTTTTAAAAATTAATTAACAAAATAATATTAAAAATTACAATAAAAGATTAAACTGTTTGTCTTTTAGCTAGTTGCCAAGGCAAAATATTTCATTTTCATATAGTTTAATTTGATGTACTAAAATAACTAAATCTGCAATAAAATTGATGAAAATTATAGACATATTTAAAAGAAAAAGAAATAAAAATGACAAGAACACAAAATTTACTAAAATATAAAAAATAAACTCTATATAGACATTTAAATAAAAGAAAACCCCCACAAAATTTAAAAGAGTAATTAATTAAAATAATTTTTAAAAATAAAGCAAAATGACTAAAATATTAACTAAAATTAAAAAGAAAACAGAAAATATAAAAATAAAATACTAAAATAACACTGGTACTATGCACAGAATGTGCTTCAGGAAAAAGACATCAGTTTTAGGTTCAGTAATGATGGAAAAACACCCCTAAATAAATAAATAAATTAACTTGAAAAACGAAGTTTGCAAAATTCTGCGCGATTTATGCAAACAAACACTTTGCCAAGGGGGGTGGTAAAATAAACATGACAACAATTAATATCACATGCAGTTTTGCGTCCAAAGTAAATCGATCTGGTTTTAAAGGATGTTTAGACACGTACTGGAAAACAAGACAAAAATGCTGAGTCAGAAAATATTTTTTGCATTGCATCCAGCTTTTCTGAATGCAAGAACGCCCTGACTCTTCTTCTAGGGTTGGCGTTCATCTCTGTGCTGTTGTGTCGCTGCAGGACTCAGGGCCGGATCTTCCGTTCCGTACCCAGCAGCAGATGAGCTCAGCGGGGTCTGTTGCTTTGAATCCACCATGTGTTCCTCACCGCTAATATCAACCAGATGATGGAGAACCTCGCAGTGATTGTCTCTCAATGAGACAAGTAGTCAAAACAACAGAAAGGAGATGATGAGCTGCAGTTCTCAACAGACAAAGCGGCACATTTGTCTCCGGAGGCCTCGGACAGCGAATCCGGCCCTGACATCTAGAATACGGAGGGTGAGCCACTGCGTTATGTCAAGAATTTCATAGGAGAGCCTTTTGATCATTCAGATGGACAATATTGTGTTCATAAACAGAAACAGACTTTGCCCATAAACACAGAAATACCTCCTTAAATACCTCCTAAGCAATTTCAAGTGTATTAAATATCAGGTGAAAAAACATCAATATATTTTGAATTCGTTTTAATTTTTATATTATACATTTTTATTTTAATTTGAGTAATTTGAGTTTTTGTCATTATTTGTTTTTTCTTGTCTATATAGTTTTTTTTTTAAATTTATTAAATTTTATTCCAGTTTTAGTGATTTTAGTAAATCAAGTTGTTTTAATTTTTAAATAATTTAAAAATATATTTTATTCTTTCTTTTTTTTATTTTTAGTACATTTTTGTTTGGCAATTTATTATTATTATTAGTTTTTAATGTGTTTTTTTATTAATTTTGATTTCAGCTGTAGTTATTTTAGTACATTAAGTTAAACGGGGAAATTAAATTAAAATGGGAAATATTTTGGCATTAGCCGAAATAAAATTGGTTTAGTTAATAGAATTAGTTTATAAATATGTTTTATTTCAGTTAACGTTAATTTTATGTCTATAATAGCCCTGTTATCAACTGTAAAATACAGAAGCAAACATTTTTTGAATGAAATATAATAAATATATTGGTATAATCTAATACAGCTGGTCATGAATTTATATTTTAGCTTGGCTCTAATTTTGTCACCAATTATTATTTATAATTTATTTAATTATTTAGTTTTAGTCATTATTATTATTATTATTACTAGGCCTATTTATTTAATTGTTTAATAAAAATATTTTAAATGATTATTAAATTAAGTTTAATAATATCAATATTATTCATTATTAAATTTAATAATAATAATAATAGTAGTAGTAGTATTGAGGCTTGTGGGGTGATTTAATCCATTTCTGAGAAAAGGGGATCATGTAAGGTAAGAAGAGAAAGAGTTTTACTTCCTAATATAAATTAATTTTACTTTTCACAACTCCCATGCAAATTATTTGTTTGTTTAATTTATTTGTTGTTGGTACATCATTAATGAAGAAAAAAACAAAAAACATACAGGTCAAAGGTCAGTGCCTGGCATGGCAGATGTAGTCAATAGTTTCCACATGTTGAACAGTTTTCAAACTGTATTACAATTAATATACATGCAAATTACATGGAATATTTGCATTTTAAATGTAATTTGTTGCACCGAAGCATTGCTGCTGAAAAAAAAGTATTTTTTAAACTATGAAGCAGTTTAGTTGAGGCACTTACGACAAAAAAATAAATATCAGTAGAAAACTTCTGTGGCTCAGTGACTTGGATCCAGACGCAGGGATATTGAATATCCATTAGTATGTGATGAAAAGTTTTAAACAGCTCAACAGCTCAAATTCTCATTGTTTCGTAACAACTTCGACATAATATTTCCAATTCGGCCGTAATGTTGTGTGACATGAACAGTGAGACAAATATGAATGGCGCTTTTCCCGGCGTCTCATGCCAGTATTTTAGTGAACAATAACTGCCATGAACATTAATCATCATGACGCGATAAATCACTGCAGTTTGGAAATCTATGGCACGATCCCATCGCCTCATAGAGATGCTCGGACGATGGTCTGAGTGAGATTCAGTCCTTGCAAAGGCACAGAGAAAACATGTACAACAAAACATCACTTCACAGGGAGTAGGAATCATACATTTACCCATCAAACATTTTGCAACTAGTTTTTTTTTGAATGTCTAATTTTTTTTACTCCGCATAATTCACTAGATAAAACAATTAAAAGTCACTTATCATAAATATAGGGCTTAAGTATTGAAATTTGATTTGTATTTATTATTTATCTAAATATGTATTTTTATGCAAATATACATGGATGTGATGTGTGTGTGTGTGTGTGTATATATACACATTGACATTTAGTCATTTAGCAGACACTTTTATCCAAAAATGACTTACAAATGAGGACAATAGAAGCAATAATAAGCAAATGCTATAACAAGTCTCAGTTAGCCTAATGCACAACATGTAGCAAGGTTTTTTTAAATTATATAACAGATAAAAAGAAAACAGATAGATAGAATAGAAAAAGAAGAGAATAGAGGTCTTCTTTTGTTTGTTTGTTTGTTTTTTGTGTTTTTTTATAGAAAGCAAGCAGTTAGAAAACAAATAGAGTGCAAGTCTTAAAGGGTCCTGT
The DNA here is from genome assembly GCA_034780575.1 of Labeobarbus marequensis. Lineage (NCBI taxonomy): Eukaryota > Metazoa > Chordata > Actinopteri > Cypriniformes > Cyprinidae > Labeobarbus > Labeobarbus marequensis. Next base: position 2,340,410 of record JAUZSZ010000095.1, on the reverse strand, counting down.
TGTTTTAAATAAAAAGGAAAACAAATAGAGAAAATAGAATTAGAATCGAGAGTGCTAGAGTTAGGGCTGGGCAATAAATCGATTTTATCAATTAACTCGAATGTGTAGTTAATGTCGACTTGTTTGAATGAAAATCGTTTTTTCTAAAAAAAAAATTACATAACTCCTTAAAGGGAATAAATACGAGATGGGAGATAAATATATATTTCAATACTCTCTCTCGCAGTTTTATCATTAGGTAATCATACTCTATATAAAATTGCAGGCATCAGGGAGCCGCTATTATGCCTGGCACTGAAACTGCTTTTGGATGCACGATGGCTTTTTAAGTTTCACTTTCGAGATTCACGATCGCACGTACTCTGTTTATACTACAGAGCGGCAGTATTACCACACATTGTACAGGATTAGACGTTTGTCATGGTGCTCAGGATCTGCAAATCATTCGTCATCGTCCTCAGTCATCTCTCCTTACTCTGTTTATGTGGTAAGTGAAATTTTATGTACTGTAATGCAGTGTTTCCCATACATTGATTTATTTGTGGCAGCCTGCCACATTATCAAAACTGACCGCCACAAATAGATATATATATTTTTTTTTTCTTTTTCAAAAAGCTTTGACTTCGTTGAATAAACAAGCACTGCACGTTTCAAAATCGAAACACGGTGCGGGTGTCTTTATATCACTGCATTTCTGAAGGAAACCGACTGTCTTCAGAAAATTTTGGATGTCATTTTCATTTCATCTTGCATATAATGTCTGATAAAGCAGCGTTTGTGAGCAGAGCCATAATTTGTGTACAGCGTTACCAGAGAAACCGCTATTTTTCCGTGCTCTAAAAGCGCCTCCTGCTGGCAGAGGATGAATTTTCATATCTGCCTCCACAAATAGAGTCCAAGTCTGTGGAAACACTGGCAATGTAACAGGCAACCGTTAGCAATCGTTATTTGTTTTCCGTGCCTTTCTGAATACGGAGAGAGAGTCTTTGCTTTGCTGGTGTGGATGTCCTGCGGTGATGAATGCTGCTCTGCTGCGCAACAGAAACATTCACAAACACACAGTGCTGCTCAACTGCAACAACAGCCCAGATGCCTGAGAAAAAAGGGTGTGAACATGACACACACAGAGACACACACACACACACACGCACATGCACACACGCACACGCACACACAACCTTGGAATTCTAAAGCATTCTAACATGAAAGACAACATAATTACTGACAGGTAATCAGAGTGATGACATCATCGCCGGAGGATGATGATGATGATGATGATGATGCCATTTCCTGTGACTCCAGAGGGACATGTACGACAGGAAATGCAATAAGAATTATTATTTGTCGATTTGGAAGCTGAATTTCATTTGTTTGCTTTAATATTAAATAAAATCTGTTGTCCAGACAGGAATGAGATCCTCACAGTACTCTAACAGGAATTTGGAATATTCTCATATGATATTTACTGTCACTATTTGCTTATTTGGGATGATAATTAGTTGTTGTTGTTTTTTACTAACTTTTGACAATGTAAAATATAAAAAATGGTTTTTGAATAATAATTTAACAATTTGTCCATTTGGAATTGGAATTGAATTTGTGTTTTAATATTATAAAAATGTCTACATGGGTATAAGGTTTTAGTACATTAATGAGAATTTTGAATATTCTCATATTCTTTTTATTTGTCATGTTATTTCATAACTTTTGACACTAAAAAAAATATAGTCTACTACTAAGATTTATAAAAAAAAATGTATCTGATATAATTGAACATACACATACATATATATTTAAAAAATAATCTCTCTTCTTAATTATAATACAGTTATTTATTTGGAATTCAAATTTCATTTGCTTTTTATTAATATTATATACATATATAATAATATTGTAATATTAATACTATTTTTAAATATTAATTAAAAAAATATCTATTGTATAAATGGGAATGAGATTTGTAATATTTTGACTCCAAGTGTTATTACCATTAACTATTAAATGCTATTTTCATTAAATATTCATCATAAAATATGATGTAAATATTAGATGAAAAACTTAAAACTAAAAAAAGTTGCCTTTGCAACTGAATCGCTTAAACTAAACCTGAAATTTAAAATAAATGAATAAATAAAACTAAAATTTACAAGTAAAACTGAAAATATAAAAATAAATACTTATTCAAAATATTAATAAATACTATAACACTACATAAATAACACTAAAAATTACATTGTTGGAATTGGAATTATAATCAGGATCACCAAAGTCCTAATTAGACAATCTTCAGATTTTCTACAATGTGTAACTGACACAGTGTTTGAGATTGATGCACAAGCCTGTACAAGTCTGTAAGATCAGTCTTACTGTATTAAGCATAGTTTGAAACATTTTACAAATCAGAAGCATTTGAGCCAGAGAGAGGAAACTGAATGAGAACGTCATCTATCCCGTCCTTGAGCGTGTAATATCATGTGCCGGAGCTGTGAATGACTGCTGTTGGACTGTGTTAGTGGGTCAGTGTGTCTCTGGCCTGATATCACACCAGCATGTGTGTGTGTGTGTGTGTGTGTGTGTGATTCATTACCAAAACACACTTAATAGTCGCAGAAATCACGTCAGAGCCTCATCATGCTGCTGGTGATTCAGTGCAGCAACAAGTTTCATTTTCAACAGTAGATGTTTCGATTGCAGAACATGCACGTAACAATTATTATAACAGTTGCAAACACGCACACAGAAAGTGAATGGTGCAGTAAAGCTGTTCACGTATCAGAGTTAAGCCACTATAATAAGCTTGGGGACTCCGGCACGTCAGTAGTTTTGCAACTCAGGCGTCGAGTCGTGATGAACTGTGTCAGTATCTCACCGCTGCTCTTTCATGGATTGCGTTAATAAACGTGCACGCCGGACAACAAAATAAAGCAGCTCGGTTTTGGTTCTGCTTCTGCATTCTCCCTATAAGAGTATAGGGTTTCATAACAGCAATACTGATGACATCCGCACGACAATGAGAGGAACAAAGGCGATGCATGAAAATGAAGCTGAAGTGCAGGTAAAATCAGCGATTAAAGACAGACACACAATGCATCGTGTGCAGAAACGTCCAACACACCTGCTGTATGTCAACAGATGCTCATTCATGAAACATGAGCAGAGCATATTTCAGTCTAAAACCATTCTCTTACAAAACCCTGAAGAACTACAAAAGCACACCAGATAACACTTGTGACATGAAAACGGTGGCCAAAAAAGCAAGAATGGCAGCATCTTTGACAGTTAAAGGCAGTAAAGGGTTATAGTAGTAGCTTTTGACAACCTTTAACTTTTATTTTTAATATAAAGTCACAACTAGTAGTTGAAAAATATGGATTTTTCTATGTGGACAACGATCTCTAGAGAGCAGTGTGGCTGCTAGACGATGTAAAGGCAATAATTAATGTTAGCAAAAGAGACTGCTGAGATGAAAGAAACTCTAAATTCATATGCATACACATCAAATTGGCGATTTATAAAACTTTCTAGTCTTTTTTTTTTGAAGAGTGGAACTATCCAGCTGATGCTGAGAAAGAGTGAATTATCTTGGACTGGAGCGAGAGAAAGAAATAAAGAGTGATAAAATGGGAAAGTCCGTCTTCATCAGCTGTGTCAGTGAAGGGCCAGTAACTCACGACGCTCTCCAAACCGCTCCCTCGGTCCTCAGCGCATGCCAGACATCAGAGGATGGAGAAGAATGTCAGGCATCTCACAGCTCTGTTCGATTCACGCAGCCCAGCGCACGCTACCCAGAATGCAACTGTCGAAATTTCCCTAATACTTCCAGTAAAGCAGATCTTGCAAAGGCAAGTCCTCTAACGTGAGCGTTATAATATTTAACACTAGTTCACACATGCCTTACTGACAAAGCAATAAGCCTCAGTGTTGTTATTAAGATTAAAACTATTCAAAATATTTGTTAATTGAAATAAAAAACTTTTTATACACACATTATTAATATACACATATACATACTTTATGCATTTATATATATGTGTGTGTGTGTGTGTGTGTGTGTGTGTTTATATAACTAAACTTGAACTTTAAATTAGAAATTAGATTAAAATTAGAAATGCTGAAATAAAAAGACACTGAACAATAGAACAGAAATAAAACAAGTTTTAGATGAAAAACTGAAATAAAAATATATTAAAACTTCACAGAACTTTTAAAGTAAAGCAAACACTAATAAAAACGGGGAAAACATCACAACAAAAAAACTAAAACTTAAAATGAAATTTAATATGAAAACTGAAAATATAAAAACAAAAGTTAATTCAAAATAATACTATAATAGTATATAAATCAAAACAATTATGGGACGTTGTATGGCATGATGAAAAGCTAAAAAATAATAATAAATACAAATGTTTATTTAATATTTATTTATTAAATAAATATTAAATACTGGTAGTGCACAGTCTGTTGAATAATGATAATAATCTATTCTTTCATTAAGTAATATATTAGTCTAAATATTGTTAAGCTGAATGTTCAACAAAAATGTTTTTAAAAAATGTGCTTAATTTTATCCATAATTTTCAGAGCAGATCATGAAAAGTGAGGATTCAACACCAGTAAAGAATAAAGTTGTTTGGAATAATTTGCACAGATGAATAGTTCACAATCACACCAGTAAAAAAAGAAAGCGATTTATTTAGACTGGAAACCTCGCTCTTCTGTGGCAGTCGGTGCTGTATTCAGCCATAGCCTCCATTTCATTGTTCGGCCTTGTAGATATCGAGGCAAATTCAATTTCAGACTGATCTCAGACGAGATAGTTTTTCGAGTGGAGGCCTGCCGGTATTGATTGGGTGCCACGCAGTTTGCTCTTTCTCTCTCCGAATCTTGCGGCAGCAGCAATTACCCTGCCACCCTCCACCTATCATCCCTCGCTCCCTAATTCACATCTTCAGTGTGAAATCTCTCTGCGTCCCCGTCTCTCAGACTGGCGGCTGCGTTCGCTCTCTTTTTGTGCTCAGCAATCAAATCAGGTGAACAAAGCGTGACTCCAGAAATCGGTGGCAGCGCAAACAAAAGGATATGACATTGTCAGGCCTCAGACTACAGAGGGAAACAGATGAACAGGAAACAACCAGCGCTTGTGCCAAATACTGAATATATAAATACTGAAAATACACCACAGCCTAAAACCAATGCAAATGATTCAGAATTAAAGCAGCAGTCAACTCTAAAAATGAAGATTCTCATCTAAAGATAAGGATCTTCAAAGACGAAAAACTACCAAAGAGTGGTGCATACGGCTTGTGCTCTATATTATAGGTCAATTGATAGGAGCAGTTCGAGGAACAAACAGACATTAAAACACACAGGTTCCTGTCCAGAATTCAGAAATGACGTATCATCGTTCAGTTACAACACATGTGCGAATCAATGGCTTATTCGGTGTCAATGACGTCAATGTTAATCGATGTGTTTTTCAAAGACTAATCTACTAACCGTTTGGTTACATCCCATTACTGAAGGTTTTATGGGGAAGTGTGAATATAATGGCATACTGAGGCGAACTGTAACGTGTTGTTGTTGTTTGTGTTGAATGAGGTGTCAGTCTGTTTTCCTGCTGGCCTTTGGCTCCGATCAATGATTCAGCTGCCAAAAGACGCTGAGGGTTTTTTTTGCAAGGAAGGATTTTATCTTAACAAATATCAGACAGACGACAGACCTGCGGCAACAATAGCATCGACACGCAGATACTAATGACAGCACACATGCTATAGTCACTCATAGGGTCAGAAATGGAGAACTGTTCTTAAAGGGACAGTTATCCATAAAAAGGGAAAATTGTCATCATTTACTCAACGTCATATGGTTCCAAACCAATAAGACTTTGGCTAATCTTCGAAGATATTTTTAATGAAATCTGAGAGACATTGAAAATCCATTGAAGCCTTGTGAAGAGATACAATCACTTTATATTACAATGATTGAAAATCATACATGGAGTGCATCATATATGTGAGCCTGATGCACAAAACCAGTCATAAGAGACAATTTTGTTGAAACTGAGATTTATACATCACCTGAAAATAGAACAAATAAGCTTGTTAGGATCGGACAATATTTGACTGAGATACAACTATTTGAAAATCTGGAATGTGAGGGTGCAACAAAATCCAAATATTGAGAAAATCACCTTTAAAGTTGTCCAAATTAAGTCCTTAGCAATGCATATTACTAATCAAAAATGAAGTTTTGACATAGTTACAGTAGAAAATTTACAAAATATCTTAATGGAACATGATCTTTACTTATCCTAATGATTTTTGGCATAAAATAAAAATTGATCATTTTGACCCATACGATGTATTTCTGGCTTTTGCTACAAATATACCCATGCTGCTTATGACTGCTTTTGTGCTTCAGGGTCACATATGGTATAAAATTAAAATTTTTGAGTGAACTATCCCTTTAAGACCCATTTTCACCAATGGGGACATTTATAAAAAGGTTGACAACTGACCGCCAATCAGAATCCATCCGACTTTAAGGAGTCTGAGCATTTAAAGCAGCAGATGACAAAACTGTAGAGTGCTTATAATAAACACAATGTTCTTGCGCATTGGTGTGGGTGCTAATATAGTTATCATCTTTGGTTTGAACGGGCTTTTATTCATAACAGGTTCAATTTACAAACGAAACTGGAGAAGAAAGATTTGCATGATAATTGATTACTTTATTTTTGAACAGCTGCATTGTCACCACCAATCAGTTACTCTTGTGAGAAGGTTATTTTAAAATGAATCAGTGAAAACGATTTAAGGCCCATGCAAACCAAGAGCGATAACTGTAAAGATAGCTATAATAGTGTTTGAACCAACAGACAACAATGTTCTGTTTATCTTAAATGAGCGATGCAGTTTTGTCGTCTGCCTCTTTAAACTCTGGGTCCTAATAAAGATATTGTTCCTCTGTGTTGTTGTTATTATATTGGTGGTGTGGACTTTCCTATTATCATAGAATTATTAAAACTTCATAGTTAGAATTTATCAGTGTGAAGTGAATGGGCATTGAGCCTCTTGGATTATTGATTTGAATCTGTCTAATGACTCACTGAATCAGTCAGGACTGCATCATCCAAATGTTTCAGAAGCCTGAGTAAGATTTTAGAGACCATTGGTGCCAGTGGTTTTACCATGATCTACTAAGGCTTATGATGCTTTTGGGAAAAGCAGCCCAGAGCGATTGTTGACTTACTCATTGAACTGAGAGTCATTAGTTTCATTATGTCCAATTCGAAGCGGGAACTGTTACTGCGCTGTTAATGCTTGTCAATTTCCATTCCTATT
>JAUZSZ010000095.1:2217266-2228265 GCA_034780575.1 Labeobarbus marequensis | reverse complement strand
ATACAATGTATTTTTGGCTATTGCTACAAATATACCCCAGTGACTTAAGACTGCTTTTGTGGTCCAGGGTCACATATTTATAATATAAATTACATGAATATAAATATATACACATGTAAACATTTTCAAAATATATACTGTGTATTTATATATACACAATAAATATACACAGTACACACACATATATTTTGTAAAAAAACACTTTTGTTTTTGATGCGATTAATCACGATTATTCGTTTAACAGCACTAGTTTCTATTCCTCTATTGTAACTTTGTACTTTGAAACCCATTTTCAAAATTTTGCATTCTCAAGTCCCCCAAAACGCCACTGTTGTGTAAATGCACGTCCAAAACTCATAAAAAAGTGATTTTTAGTTGAAAACACTGTCCTGTGAGCACCCCTTAGTTGCCTTGCAAAAGTTTGAAAATGCATGCCTTCAGCTACTTTGTTACAACATCACTGTTCATTTGCATAAAGTTAAATTCTAAACTGCCACATTTACATTTATGCATTTGACAGACACTTTTCAGGTATACATTTCATTAGCTCACGCACTCCCTGAGAATCGAACACATGACCTACAGGAATACTAACTGTTGTCAGTTCGAATGCTCTTTTCAGCCTATCAGAGAACTGCATAACACATTACTATTTCATAAAGCTATGATAACATGAAAGCAGCTTTAGAGTGGATGAGACTCTCACCGACAGCATCAGCTCCCAGTTTGTGCAGCATGCGACACTCGGCGATCGTCTCGAACGACGGTCCTCCTAGAACGCAGTATACACCCTCTCGCAGGAAATCTCTGTAACCGAGCTCAGAACCAACATCAAGCGCCAGCTGCTGGAGTTCTCGATCGTATGCGTCAGACATGCAGGGGAAACGAACGCCAAACCTAAAAAGGTAAAGTAAGGCTTATATAATGAACAGTATCTACAGAAACACGTGTGGAATCTCTACTTGTCAAAACAGTTCCGTATCGTGAGTGTGGTGATTAACTAAATAAACACGCCTTTCGTCATTGGGTCCAGCCAGAGGGTTGTTTCCAGCAAATCCAGGCATGTTGAGATGATCTTTGATGATCATGATGTCGCCGACTTTATAGTCCTGGTTTAGACCGCCAGCAGCATTGGTGAGAATCACAGTCTCCACACCCAGCAGTTTGAATATCCGCATAGGCATCGTAATCTAAAACACAACAACGATTTTAGTTTGAGATGCTCTGAATCTTGTATCAGTTGCAGTTTACACCAGTTGTGTTCCATTTGTGCTGTTTTTTTAATTGTCGGTCTTTATACACAAGCATCAAATGGAGACACCTTGCTGATATTAGCAGTATGTTTTACATTTTAGCACAAAAGTAACCTATGCTATAAGTGTTCTAGTCTTTGTATTCCACAGGGCCAGAGAGTTTGCGTTTCAATTACACACACACACACAACACAACCAGTTAAAACTAATTCGGTTGTTAATAAGGTCATGTGTGGACCAAATATGGCTCCGCTTAGTTTGTTAGTTCCTGGTTAAGAAGGATCTTTAGGTCAGAGTCCTTCGAGTTTCTGCGACCTGCAATTTCAGTAATATTTAAATACATAGAAGTGAACCCTTCTTAAACCCTGAGGTTTGGAACAGCACCCAAGACCGTTTGGATCTCTAATCCAACAATACAGCCACAACTACTTCTCAATTTAACTGTCAGACTGACAAAGAGCTGTATTGTTTACATGTTTTAGACTCTGACAAGACAGAATGTGCATATTATGGGGTGTTTGTACCTTTTGGATGGGATATCCCTCATAGAGATGAAACCGTCCCTGCATGCAGACACATGGCCTGCCCTTCAAAGTGCCAAACACCAGCCGACCTGCATGGCCGTGTACTGCAGGAAAGAAATTAAATGCACAGATTCAGCAAGAATAAAAGTAGTAAAGGTTCTTAGAAGAAGATGAAGTACACAGTATCTTACATTATACAGAAAACCTCACCTGTACTTTGGGGGAAGTTGGGGATGTCCCTGTAGTTGAAGGCCACCTGGTCTTTTAAGACATCAGCCAGCCTACCCAAACCCGAACCGCACACGATGCCCACCAGAGGACGCACTGCAGTCTGGGACAGAAGCCAGTCAGCTGTGGCCTGGCAGTCCTCATAGCTGTACCTGCAAAGAGAGAATGGAAAAAATGAGTTTATGAGGCCCCACACATGACTGTAACTACATGTGTTTCCAGCTCACTGAATTCACAGCACACACATGCACGTTTCCCATCCAAAAGTAACGTCCCCTGACACACTTGAATGTCACTCACAGTCGCATTACACTTCTATACAATATACTTACACAACTGACATATATACAATAGCATTTGCATATATATTGTATAACTATATAACTAAGATGCTGAATACTGTAACTTATTTGAATGGCTATGAAGCCTGCAGACACCAAATAAAAATATCCTGGCAAATCTGAAACATGAGCCACTTTCTGACACATCACTACTGTAATCTGAGCAGCTGACTACTAAAAAAACCCTTCTGTGACAAAGCATCTTCATGATTAGTACTATGGCCTTTGCACAGACAGTAACAAAGTTTCATGTGAAAATCAGTTTACACTTACAATTTAATTGCAGCAAATATATATTTCAATACAATCAATTGTCAAAATTCCTGTTCTCAAAATAACTAGCCAATGTAAAGCACTTCTTCAAAGGTATTATGGTAATATTATTACCGTAGTATTTTTAAGTAGTAGTCTAAAGGTATCATCAATATTAATGGCTGATTAAACATAGTATTGTGTGTATGACACACAGTATATGCTATATATATTTTAACATTTTATTGTTGTACATTTAACAGAATGTCAATACAATAAATTCAAAGTCTATTTTTCCCTCCAATTAATACGAACTTAAAAGCGTTCTAACCCCGCGTTTAAATCTCGAAACATTCTTTTAAATAACAAGCCAGCGCCCGCGAATCACCACGTGCTCGTTGCTGCTAAGATTCGGTTGAATTAAATTTCACACTGTTAATGTCAGAATCAGTGGATGCATTATTATAAGTCGACTTTAACCAGCCAACTGAACTCCATGTACTATGCCTTAATCGAGTAGCCTAACTTACATTCAGCATCGAAATAGAAACTCAACCATATAGTACACAATACAAAAGACAGTAGAACTAAAGTTAGATTGGAAAAAATAATAATAGTTTACCCAGTGCTGCTCTCAGGAAACATGTTTAAAATCGCTGGTCAGATCCTTCACGAATACGGAAAGGAAATATCGGTGTTACTATGTAGCGATGTGTGGTACACACGAACGCACTACCAATGAAACAAATAAAACGAATACAAATAAAACGACACAAGAACGAGACGCGAGAGCGAATACAAGCGCTTTTAAAATTCCTGAAGCGTTGCTCACGTAGTCGGTATTCTTATAGATCCCCCGTTTCCGCCGCGTTCTGACGCAAACGAAACGCGGAACACTCCTCCTGACGCAAATGCCCCTCGGCCAGGGTGGGCCATCATGGGCTCCCGGTCTGTAACCAGTAAAATCTCACTAAAACTTGTGCAACAGCTGTCAGACTGAACACCTGATAACCTGGAAATTGGTTTTCCGGGATTAGATTTATGGTGGAACAACACAAATGCATGTGACTAAGAGTCATCCAAATATAAACACTGTCATGTGGGTTTGTGTGTATTTGACTTGTTCAAACTAATTCACAGTAATTCAGATAAAGAAATCACAAACCTTTAGCTACACAGATAGCCTCAACCTTTTCTTTTTGGCTTTGTATCATTAAACTGGACAGGCTTATGATGCATAATATAATTTTAGGATGGGTATTTAAAAACATTAAGTATGTAAATCCTATTTTGTTATTAGTTATCACAGCATTTACATTCAGTCATTTATCAGATGCTTTTATCCAAAGTGACTTACAAATGAGGACAATAGAAGCTATCAAAACCAACAAAAGAGCAACAACATGTAAGTGCTCAGTTAGCAGGTCTCGGGTTTTTTTTAATAATAAATAAAAAGAAAACAAGTAGATAGAGTAGAAAAAGAATAGGGAATGCTAGTGAATAAAAAAATGAACAAATCCATATGTTTAAACGGTCGAGCATGCTTTATTTTAGACCTAACCTAAGAACAGGACCTACCAGAGTGCCTCAGAAACACCTCCAGTTCACGACCTCCATTGACCTGTTTCAAGCATATCACATTAGGTAGATGAATCCTGTTTCTATTAGCACCTCGTATAACACACTTCTCACACTTGATCATGTCAGTCATAGCCATCTTAGGGTTATCAATGAAGAATAATGTCAATATCACTTTTGATAATGATTACAGGGGTTATGAACTGCCTTTGTTTTTTATTTTGTACTGTTCTCTGATGTTCACTTATAATGTTATCAAGATTTTTACATCAAAAAAACATAATTTAGAAGTAATAAGGTATTTTCTGTCCTGTTTTTGACCCCCCTCATCAGAACGCTCTGTTTGAATAAGCGTGGATTGTAGACTCAAAAGTAAACGCCCACTGCTATGATTGGCTAACAGTTGTGTATGACTGACAGCCTACATTCCTCATAGTGTCAGGATTTCGGACTGACTGAGTGTGTTTCTATGCCCATATTTGTTTTTGTCCTGTTCCCATTGTGTTTCATTCGTGTCAGGTGTCTCGTTATCCCCTTGCTTGTTCCTGGTTTCCTCGTCTGGTGTTATACGTCAGTCCCTTGGTCTACATGTGTGTTGGCCTGCCTGCTCGATGTGCCCTGACATTTGGATTATTAAAGATTGTGGAGTGGAATCTCCTGCATCTCCATTCTCCTCGCTCCGACACAGTAGAACCGTGACACATAGATGGACGCTGCTGTGATTTAGGTCAAAAACACCATTACTGTCGGATCCAATATTATCAGCACAGCATCGTCTTTTAGTTTCAATCTTTCTGAAAAACCCACACAAATTGTGCCTTGTTTGTAAACGAATCTGCAGTAAAATGAAGTGAACAAAGGACCAAGTTCTTGCTGATGCAATCTGGACCTTCATTAAAAATAAAGTTCATCCACACTTTCATATTGCTGGGATAGGTTAGGCAACGCAAAGACTATTTTTCCACAACTTGGCACTGCATTGCATCTTGTTGTCTTCAGAGAATCTTGCGCATTCGTAGTGTAAACACTACGCAGTTCCCATAAGCTTCCCATAAGCTGTCGTTTTGGCAGACTGCCTTCAATATAAGCCGTTTTTAGACCAATGACAGAGTTTTGAGTTCTGAAGCTTACAGGATGTTTTTATAGTACAATGACCTCTTATTTGTCAGAAGATCAAGAGAATTTTACTTTCTCACGGCCCCTTTAATTTTATTTCATCATCTCTGTGACTGCCAGTTTAGTGCAATATTTACCATAACAGCACAGTTTCTACATCAGCCCATTAAATTACTTAATGGCACCTCTAGCCTGGAATCATCGCAATTCGTGACATCAAAATTCTCTGAAACGGCTTCTGCTTTTTGTGTCATATCCTGCTGTTGTGATCATCCAGTAGTTCAAGGTACCCACACGTGTTTCTGTTTGTTTTTGTCTCAGTCACTGTTGTGACTGTTTATAATCAACCCAAAAAACATAGTCGAAAAGAAGAAATGGCTGTGCAGAGCACAACCTGTATTGATGAAGTGTTTTTTCTTTACAAAAACTGACATGCCTGCATTCTGACTAATGGTGTGACCACTTGGCTCATGATGCCACAAAACAATTTAGCCTTTTCCTCAGAGGTTACAGCCTTGTAAGAATCAATAAAAATGTCCCCAAAGTTGTCCCGGTGCTAAGTTTATTATGTAACAAGTCCTGAAGAACAAGGTCAGGAGGCCCTTAGAATGTCTCACCTTTATGACTTGAAGCAATTAAACATTACTAGAGAGCCTCCATCTAAACAAGCAAAGTATGATTTACTTGAAAATAAATCAGCCATAGTGTCAACTGAGGGGGTTTCTTTTAGACTGAAGAAGCTGCTTCTGATCTGTTCATTCGAGTCTTGAATGAACACATTAATCTTTACACAACAAACTGCAAGCATAAGATTCTGGTAATACTGTTATCCACGTCTGATAATTGCAAAGCATACTCATTTCAGATCAAGCGTGTGCATGAAAGTCACATGTCCCTGTCAGTGCAGGAAGTGAGCCTGTGTGTCGTCGTCATATATAGTGACTCCATTATTCATAATGATCGAGAGTGTGTGCTGAACGTGTGAAATGCCTGTGAGTTGAATGGGTTTAGCTTGACGTATTTGAAGCTGACTAGACAAGAATATGCGGTTTGGCTAATGCACACATCAGACCTTTTATTTGGTTCTTATTATTTATTGATTAAGAAGACCACAAGCTCAGCTGAGACAAGTCACGAGCAAAATCTAGCAGATCTAGAATTTTCCAGGCTTCAATATTGCCCTGTCCGATTAATGTCTACAGATTGACACAAGAGCACGTGACTAAGAATCTGCAGAAATGTTTCGCCTGCACCGAAATGCTTAAATGAAGAGTGTTTTGTATGGCAAAATCAAATGTAGTCAAAGTTAGGAAATTAAAGAGTTCAGTACCAAATGGGCCATGACTCTTGCTTTGCCATTTACTGAGCTGACAAGCACTGAGTTGTTTTTGTGAAAAGGCCGATCCAGTATGAATCTTCTAGTAGGACTGAGAAACATTGCTGAATTTTGTCTATGATGTTACATAATAAATGTGTGGGTCAGTTCGACTGCAGAAATTCACTGCCAAACATATTTGGACTCAGACCAAAGCAAATGTAGACTTTAACTTGGTTTTTCTCTCACAGCCTTTCATTAAACTTCCTGTGCAGCAAACACTGAACTTTAGTAAATATACAGAAAGGTCCAAAAGTCAATCTCGAACTGCTTCTATTTGGCATTTTTGCTATTGTTATACAGCTTATTTGAAGTGAAAAAAGACTTATGAGGTTTTCAACAACTTTTGAAGAGGAAGAACTTGAGGAGAAAAATTTTGGACATTATAAAAAAGTGATGCAATAGGAAGAGTGGGTTTAAAGAAGTAGCCATACAGTTTTGTCTTTCGTATTCAACTTTTTACAGTAATGCCAATCGGGTTTTCCAGATGAGCTCATTGTGCTTTATCAGTCTTATGAAAAAATCATCACTGAGTTGTCTCGACTGTCAACTTATATCAGAATGTGGACACTGTGCCAACCTTCCCCTTCTAGAAAATGCCATCGGCCTGTCTTTATGTAGTCTCTCACTTATCACCCTCATTAGGTAATAGTGGGTTGAAAAGACACAAAAATAAGACAGGAAATAGGAGATAAGCCATGATAAGTTTTTATCCATAAGGCATTCTTTTGTGTCCACCATAAAACACTTTCCATCACTTTAAGACTTTGTCAATAACAGAAACTTGCTGGAATTTACAGTTTTAACATGTTGCAACGAACCCATTGTGAAACTCAACTGATTGCAAGATTACAGGCGTCATTTAGCGTTTTTCAATTCCAAATGGAGAACTCGGATAAAAACTGTACATACTGTCATGTACAGACACTGTTTATTTTAACAAATATTTAGGCCAAGGCCCTATACAGGTCAGTCAACACATAATAGATACATGAAGTGAAGGAAGCGATTGGCGCGTTCAGGGGATGGTGCGATGATGGTGACATTTACTGACGTTTTGAGAATAAAAGTGAATGGCCTACGTGCCACTCCCTCAAGTCTGAGTTTAACAGACTGTTTTCTTCAATTACCGTTGCACAACACTTCAAGATTTTTGCAAGTCATTGTACTACGGCATCAGTTGGGTTGCTGATGTAATGAACACATTCAAAGACAAATATGCCAGTGTTCTTTCCTAAAAGGGCTCATTGTCTCGCAATTCAGAAATAATTCATTTATTTAAGTCAAGTCAAGTTCAAGTCAAGTTGAGCTTTATTGTCATTCCGCTACATGTGTGGACATGTAGTGGAACGAAATGTCGTGTCTCGCAGGACCACGGTGCTACATACCAGTTAAACATACATAAACATCGCAAGTATAAGGAAAATAATAGAGCTATACAACAGTTAAAAGGTTAGTTTACCCCAAAATGAAAATTCTGTCATTAATTACTCACATCATGTCGTTTCAAACCCCATAAGTCGTTCATAGTCGGAACACAAATTAAGATACTTTTGATGAAATGTGAGAGTTGTCTGACCCTCCATAGACAGCAACACAACTGTAATGTTCCCAAGTCCAGAAACGTAGTAAGGACATCGGTAAAACAGTCCATGTGACATCAGTAGCTCAACTTCAGTTTTGCGAAGCTACGAGAATACTTCTTGTGCACAAAGAAAACAAAAATAACATCATTTATTCAACAATTCTTCTCCCCTGAGTTACTGTCTTTTTGAAGAGCACCCAAAAACGTAATCAGCGCTGTTTACGTTCGGGGGGAAAGCGCACACATGAATGTAATCGCGTAATCTGTGTTGTTTACACTTAAGGGAAAGCATGCGTATGTGTTGCGATACTCCCCTGCAAACAAGCCTGCACTGACGGCTAGCCTACGGGCCCCCAGCGGGCTAAATGTTGGCCCCTGCACAGGCAGCCCTCACTTAGCCCACACTATTAATCTACAACAGGGGTGCCCAATCCTGGTCCTGGAGATCTACCTTCCTACAGAGTTCAGTTCCAACCCTGATTAAACACACCTGTCTGTAATTATCAAGGGCTCCTTCAGATCCTAATTAGTTTGTTCAGGTGTGTTTGATCAGGGTCGGAGCTGCGCTCTGCAGGAAGGTAGATCTCCAGGAACAGAGTTGGGCACCCCTGATCTACAACAATACATCTGTTTCACTTTTTAAATACTTTTCAGCTACTATAACTTAAGTCTTTGGGAAAAACAATTATTATACATACGAAACAGATGCAGTCACCACATAACTAATGTCTATATTGTCAAAAATGTACAGTAGTCAAAGGGATTTCAAATCAATGGATTTATTAAATACAAAATACAAAACATTCAATTCAGGTTAATAAAGCTACATACAGCCAAAAAAAGTACAAAAAAACAACCTCTTGTAATGAACACCCCACAGTTCTCAAACACCAGATCCCTGCAAACATGCTCCTGTGGGGCCCATGCTAGCTAATTGCGGGCACAGTGGGCTAGGGCCAGCCCACACCAAACCTAAACAGGCCTAATGAGGGCTTGCCCAGGTGAGGCCTACAGTTTTGGGCTCACCGCGGGCTCTCTGTGAGCAGCCGACACTATGGGACTGCCCACATTAATCCAATGATGGCCCAGTGTGGGCCAGCCCATTCGGGCCCCAGAACAACTTTTGTAATTTGGGCCCATGCAGGTTTTGTGTAGGGAGCCCTGTAATGCAACAAAGAGAATACTAACATTGACTGGCCATTCTTTAGCCACTTCATTGTACTGGAATGGCTCAAACCAAAAGACACCTTTACACAGGGCTGTCCAAACTCAGTCCTGGAGGGCCGGTGTCCTGAAGAGTTTAGCTCCAACCCTAATTAAACACACCTGAAGCAGCTAATCAAGCTCTTATTAGGCATACTAGAAGCTTCCATACAGGTGTGTTGAGGCAAGTTGGAGCTAAAATCTGCAGGAAAGTGAGTTTAATGAGCTAGATTTGAGAATCCCTGATATAGGCTGATTTGCTGTTTCAGAGGCCTTTCAGCCAAGTCCTCCTGATTCTGAAGTTGAGAGTGAGATAAAGTGGTATTCAAGAGACAGAGCAGGTGGATGAAAGGAGCACTACCACCATCTGCTGGCTAGTTGAGAGAAGGGAAAATTGAAGACCTCAAGGGAAGGTGAATACTTTAAAGGGAAAGGGAAGTAGTGTGTGTGTGTGGCCAAGTATCATGACCCATACTTGGAATTTGTCCTCTGCATTTAACCCATCCAAGTGCATGCACACAGTAGTGAACATACACCCGGAGCAGTGGGCAGCCAATGCTGCGGCGCCCGGGGAGCAGTTGGGGGTTCGGTGCCTTGCTCAAGGGTCTCACCTCAGTCGTGGTATTGAGGGTGGAGAGAGTGCTGGTTATTCACTCTCCCCACCTACAATCCCTGCCGGACCTGAGACTTGAACCCACAACCTTTGGTTTACAAGTCCAACTCTCTATCCATTAGGCCACGGCTGCCCAGGCACAGCTGAGTGTTACATTAGCAGTATTAACCTGAATTTAATGTTTTTTGTATTTAATAAATCCATTGATTTGAAATCCCTTTGGCTACCGTACTTTTTTGACAATACAGACATTAGTTATGTGGTGACTACATCCATTTCAGATATATAATAACTGTTTTTTTCCAAGGACATAAGTTATAGTAGCTAAAAAGTAAACAGATGTATTGTTGTAGATTAATAGTGTGGGCTTCCTGTGGGCTAAGTGAGATCTGCCCGTGCAGGGCCAGTGCTAAGGGGCCAACGTTTTGGTAATGAGCAAAAGTCAGAGTCCCTGCGCTGGCAGCCCGTAAAAGGCCACCACAGGCTTGTTTGCAGGGGACTCTTCCTAACGAACAGTCAAAAATACTCCAGACTATGGTCTCACGTCAGAAAGAACTTCAAATCCATATTCAAACTGGATCATGATGTGATAACCTCACCAATAAAGAGTCCTTCTAGAAATGCATACAAATACACTGTCTTAAACTCCTAGCATTAATCCAAACAGGCCATACATACATGTAACATCTCTGCAAAAAAACATCAGCAATGCACACTTTTAAACAGAGAGAGAGAAAAAAAAAACTGTTAGCCTTTAGACTAGGCTTGAAATGACACATTTCCCAATCAGGACACAGCACAATGTGTTCAGCAGGTGAGCCATGCTGGCTACTGCTGTTTGCTATTGCTAACCAGGTGTGCCTCACACGTCCTGAAAAGTGAAGCTGCGGGCTCTTTGATCGCCCCCTGGTGGCTGGCTGCAGTACAGGTC
>JAUZSZ010000095.1:2198150-2210349 GCA_034780575.1 Labeobarbus marequensis | reverse complement strand
CCTTTAAATAAAATGAGCAGACCTTCAGGAAAAAGATGGAGGTTCATAATTCTCCTTGATCTTATAATTAGATGAGTGCCCACATGTCATCAATAATGTGGAGAAAGACATGGAGCAGAACAAACCTAAAAAGACAGATTGAATGCATGTCCAATCCAAGATAGTTTTATTTATACAGCGCTTTAAAAAAATGTACATTGCTTCAAAGCCGCTTTACTGATAAAATATTTCAGGACTGATATCTGCAATGGATACATGCAATAACATACAGATAAAGCAATGGCAGCTGTGAATGTGCTGATAAAGATATTGAGATAAGATAATAAGTGACTTATGTCTGAAAGGAACTGATAAGGTTCTCAATCACTGAGTTCTACCTGATAAATGCAATAAAAAAGGACAACAAACAAAAGTCCTTAAAATCAAGGCTTTGCATCATGTATTTGAGACTCTTAACTCAGGGTCAAGACCATCTATATCAGGGGTCTGTGTTACAGGACTGGATGTTCAAGTCTTACTTATGAACTGTGTGACTAAGATAGTCATAACATTCCTAAATCATAACATTAAAGCTTTCAGATAAAGAATTTCTCATGATTTTGAATGGAAAAAAGTGTTAATTTACTCATCTTCATGTCGTTCCAAACCTATATGACTTATTTTCTTCCACTAAACATAAAAGGAAATGTTTTGGAGAGTGCAGTTCTGCTAAAACACAACAGCAAGAAATTGATGTCATCATTTACTGACAATATTCCCCTCCAAGCTATTGCACTATGCACATTTTGTACCTTAATTTTCCAACTCTTTGACCCTACCTCAGGTAAAAATGGGCAAAGCTCCATCTGAGATCCAGTCATTCTGGTTCTACTTGACAAAACCTTGAGATGCAGTAAACTTGGCACAACTCACTACGTTGCATGTTAGTTCAGCAAATCATCACCATTGGTTAGTTTGGATATAAATACGATTATATATTGCTCATTTATTTATTTTTTTAAATTTATTTAGATTTCCCCCAAAATTTTGTGAAAAAGTGTGTAAAGCTTTTTAGTGTGATTCAATATTTAGTGATAAAAATATTTTTAGTTCTTTAATTAAATCAAGGTCAAATGGGCTGCATTAAGGGTGTTGGGCTTGGTACTCAAAAAATTTATTTATTACTCGTTACTGGTTACTCCTTTCAAAAGTAATATTATTACTTTACTTATTACTTTCTGGAAACAGTAACTAACTAGTTACATAACTTTTCTTTCACACCCCAAATAAGTTGTAATTGCGTATCTTACCCATACAATTCTTACAATATATTTCTGCCTCAGCATTTAAGCAAAATCCACATGAGATTATGTTTCGTTTTCTAAAAAGATTCGGGATCAGAGGGATGTGTGTGGGAAAGCTGCCAGAGTAAAGTAATGCCACAACTTCCATAATGCCACATCTTACACATCAGTGTTCAGATCATCTTTTCTCCTGACAAAATTAATGTAACGGCAATATTTCCATCCACTGAATGTAAGCTTTTCCATATTCCAAGCTTGCCTG
Organism: Labeobarbus marequensis; assembly: GCA_034780575.1. Taxonomy (NCBI): domain Eukaryota; kingdom Metazoa; phylum Chordata; class Actinopteri; order Cypriniformes; family Cyprinidae; genus Labeobarbus; species Labeobarbus marequensis. The sequence goes on along the minus strand of JAUZSZ010000095.1, from coordinate 2,208,804 downwards.
CTGCACTCGTGACTTCATGTGCCTGTGCAAGTTGTGAAAATGAAGGAAATAAATTGGATTGTTGGACTTCAAATCAGTAGAGGTTAAGGAATCAAAAGTAACTAAGTAACAAGCTGTTTTATGGATGGTAACTGTAATGTTATTACTAAAATCTTATTAGTAATTAGTTACACTACTAGTTACCGCAAAAGTAATATTACTGTAACTAGTTACCAGTTACTACCCAACAACCATGGTTCTGTATGTACTAAGCATATAGAAAAATTGTATACTGTGCACTGTATAGATAATACATATCAAAAGTAGTAAGTGCAGTATGTTAGTGTGCTAATACAAACTTTGTCCCAGCACTTTTGATTCTGTCGATGATGGAGATGAATTGTGCAGCACCGCCCTCTACTGGATGCATTCAATAATAAAAGGCAGAGGATTTGGAAAGCTGTTTTTCAGGAAAAGAAATCCAGATCAGACAGGTTTTAGGTTAAAATAGTCTATATGAATATTCATATATGTATATGAATTTTAAAGGTGCTGGTATTGTTTTCACCACCATTTTCAAGTCATAAAATGCATGCACAGTTATAAAAAAAAAAAAAAAAAAAAAAGCAATACGCTGTTTATCAAACAGTTTTAGATGAACAGATACCATACTTCCCGAAAGCATTAAAGCCGTCAACTACTCTAATGTCAGAACAAGACAGAATGCATAACAAAATATCACCCATTACTAAATAAAGTCTTTGTTTCAAAATGAAAGAAAAGGGACACCTACCAGCTGGAATGGTCTCTTTAATAGCCACAGGAGGGCTCTAGAGCGAAGGGTTCCTAAGAGACCATGCATCTGATTGCAGGAATGGAAGAACACGATGGAGAATCCCTTAGCTGAATCATGAGGCCAGCTGTGAGTTACAGGAGTTAACACAGTCAGAGCACTGATTACCCTAATAAAACTTCTCTCGCTGATTGTCCAAATAAAACTTCCCTCAATGGGAAGGCATAAAACTTCACCGGGCGGCTCCCTTGGACAGAAAATGGGCACTAACCCAGACATAGTGGTAATGGTTTCCTCTCTTTCTTTGAATAAAAATCCTGAATGAAAACCTCTGCGCAGCGTGTGTGTTTATGGATTGTACTATACAAAAAACACTGAAGCTCACTATAATGATCAAGGAGGTATATGAAAATGTGAACTGACAGAAAGGGTATGATACTGAATTGAATATCAACAGCTCAAAAGGGGACACTTGAGAGAGAAACAGCAAGAGGGACGGAAGCTGAGTGGGAAAAAGAACACCATGTGTTCAGTAAACAAACGAAGTGTAATGCCAGAGGAAAGGGTCAACAAAAGAGAAGAAACAGAACAGAAGAAAAAGTCTCTTCCGACAGAGCCGTCCAGCCAAAAAGAGTCCTGACCGACTTACTTCACCTTTTTGTGCCTCATCCTGTTCTCTTCCATCCATCCTTTCTTCTCTTTTGTATCTACATCCTCTCATTTGCATCTTACATCCTTGAGTGACAGATTAGGGTCTACCTCGCCTTTCTCTATTAGATTAGGCCTACTTTTTTTTGGTATTATTTTATTATTTTGTTTTTCAGTTTAGTCCTATGCCATATTTAAGTTACATAGTTTTACGTTCTTATATTTAATCCTCAAAACAATGAAAAACTACGCCAAAATTGTTGAGTTATTTCGGCCTACGAAAATCTCGCGCTTTGGCAGGTGGGCGGGAAACCAAGATTAATGCGCGCGTGAAAAAGTCCACGTGAAGATTTAGGATGTGTCTGGTTCGTCTAGGGCACGCGGTACATTTAACTTTCGCCACAACAAGCTTCGGTTTAATGTTGTCCAGCCTTCAGAAATAATCTTTAGAGTGTAAATAATTAAATTTAAATAATTACATTGCGCTCTATAAGACGCCAGCAACACCAACAGTGAACAAGACTTTAGCTAAGCAGAAATTAAAAGGCAACGTGAGCTTTTATGTGAAAGGTAACATTTTTTACTTATGCAAAATAACTGTTGACTTTCTTTTGTGAAGTTAAAAAGACAAATTAATACAGACATGCCCATTGTCCCTACTGCAAAAAAATAAATGAATAAATAAAAAAATAAAAAATAAATAAATAAAAAATAAAATCAAGTCATTTAGTCTACCTTTTTGCGAATAAAAAGATGAGAGGAACAGTCATACAATCGGTTGGTTAAAAATCAACATTCAAGAATTCTGCTAATGCAACAGTAAAAATAGGCTACACAAACAAATAAATAAACGTGGGGATTTTTTCGTTTTTATTCACGAAAAAAGAAAAATATGACATCTATCCTGCCTTAAAACTTAATAAAACTAAATAAATAAATAAAATTCGTTTTCCTCTCCGATTCATCTAGCCTATATTTTTTCATATATTTTCATATTTACGTTTTTAGTTTTGTTTTAAAATTATTTTTTAGTTGTTGTAGTAGCCTAGAAGTAGTGGGCTAGCCTATATAATAACAGTGTTACATAATACGAATAGAAATCATAATTACGGTAGGCCTAATTCTTTCTTTGTCCCCTTCAGCGCCTCTTTTCAAAGGTTTGCACCTGTTTTCTGCGCGGATCGACTTCAAAGTCATGTCACTCTGAAAGTCGCAAATTCCGCTCGGATAGAGAAAAGAAAGGGAAAATCGCCACAGAACTAATTCAACATCCGAGGTCGTATTTATAAATAATGTATGTGTCCTCCGAACAACAGCAACATACAGTTTCTTCATTTCGACGTATTTAAATCAAGCAGAAGAGTTGACAAAGGCTGAGGAGCGGAGGAGCTCAACAAGGGCTCTATTTACAGACGGAGACACGGGGGGCGGGAGGAGGGCCGCTGAATTAATGAATTAAAGTACGTTTTTCATCAACAATGAAAGGCAGGACTGAGACGAGAGGAGAAAGTTTTCAGATAGTGCTGCGAACAAAACTTATCGAGGAGTTCCACTTAAGACGAGACAAGAGATAGAAAGAGAGAGAGGAGGATAGAGAGAGGAGAGAGAGCGAGAGAGAGAGAGAGAGAAAGAGAGAAAGGGCATTACATAATAAATCGGTAACATTCGACCGGCACTGACTGACAATTATTGCTTAAGACACAACTTATTGCTAGGATCGAACCGATTATATATATATATAGGCTATATATTTTTTAACTTGACAAGTTTTGTATATTTGCATAAATATTTACGCGTATAGGCTGGAGTTTTAAAATCGTATAAACTGTTTCAAATGTGTTTATTTGAGTGCTAAACATTATGAGACCTTGTCATTCTTCTGGCGCGGATGATGTTGACAAAGTTGTCAGGAACGCGCTTCTGAACGCTTTCACAACTTTCGCCTCAGATTATCCTCTGATGTTTCCTGACATTGGAAAACAGCAGTGACTGTTGTGAAACACAAAAAGAGAGAGAGCTCTGCATTCAAGTCCTCAGTAAAAGGTAAGTAAACATATAGCCTAACATCTATATGCTGAAGTCACTTGAGAGGGGTCAGAGGTCGATGTGCTGAGATTGTGTTCATTTGAGATGAAGCAGATTAATGAAGAAACTAAACCATGAGCATGTCTTTCATCTGTCATGCAACATGTCTCATCCTTAAATAAAGGCATCAAGTCCAATATGTAAGGCATCAGGTGCATCTCAACAAGATGTATTAGGATGCAAAAACATATATCACTGTTAAATATCAGTACATAGAAATAAGTATTATAGTGAAAATAGGTTGTTCTGATGCGTAGCCTGCTGTTTGATTGCTCAAATGTCCTGTTACACGTTTAATTTGTCATTTAATTAGCTAAAATGAATTAATAATGCACATGCTTAACTGTCTATATTAGATTGCTTCAGTTTTATTCGAGTTTGTGTCACTCTCTTTTGAGTTTCAGTATGTTTAACATTATAATGCAAAATACAAATTGAAAAAAGAAAAAAAGATTTGATCTAAAAAGCTTGACAGTAATATTGAACCTGCAAAAGATGTTTTTTTGTTTGTGTTTTGTTTGGTCTTGTAAAATGCATTTGTCTGCAATGAAATACCTTTTAAATGTCATGAACAGTTATTACAGTAGTAGTTTGATTTATAAGTAGAACTTTCAGTGTGTTTAAATCTTTCAAATTCAATTTACGGTTACAGTTCGCTCTATTAACACTGCTTCTGTTTAATGCATGAGCTGTAGAGAAACAATATTTACTGATGCAGAGATATAAAAGGAGGAGGATTATCCGCTGCTATCAAAATAATTTCGTAGACTCTGACCGAAACACAGCATCGTGTGGGTATTCTTTTCTTTTTTTTGTTCCTTTCAACTGATATGCTCCCCATGGCTCTTTCAGGCAAACATCAGACCTGGCAAAGTTTTTGGACTTCCTTTTTGGACTTTTCCCTTGCTTTTCCCCCCTTGTTCATTTCAACCTGGTTATTTTGGAGATCTAAACCAAGCCTGCCAATGAAATAACTGATCCGCCTAGATCAGGTAACTGTGCAATAGATTAATTAGAGGTTAAGGAAATGCTGATCTGTTAAGCGAGTCGATTTGTTTGCAGAGTGATTTCCTGAGCACTTTAAAATAGAAAAGTAAAGTATGTTCAACAGCGACTGTGAGAAATGCATTGGATCTGGTGAATAGAGGAAAGTAAAAGTTTGCACATCCACAGAATACTGATGAGAGAGTTTTAATATCGGCCTGTTTTCTGTCCATCTCTCCAAGTCATTCCTTCCTTTCTCTCTCTCTCTCTCTCTCTCTCTCTCTCTCTCTGTCTCACTTACTCTCTCTCTCTCTCAGTGTTGTATTTTTCAATGGTGGCTTTTGTCTCTTTCATCTCATCTCTAAACAAAAGGATTCTTGTGTATACAGGACAGCGAGTGAGAAAGAAAGACATTGAGGGAGGACAGAAAGTGAGAGGAAGAGTGAGAAAAAAGACGAAGACAGTTTGTAAACTCTTGCAGTGAAACAACATGGCTTCGCTCTCTGAGAACTCATGTGCATCAGTACAATATGAGTCAAAAGTTTGCATGCACCTCGTTATTCGTTATGCCTGTTTTCCCACATTGCAGAATAATAATGAAGTCAGAAAATAACACACTGATGTATGGAAATGATGGTAAATTTCCTTCTAAGTATAGTATTGAATTAGTTTGCATATATTCTTAGTCAAATATTCATGTGTAGGCACAATGTATATTTGTCTCCAAAACTAATTTCATGCAAGTTAAGCCTTTAAACCAAAGGTCTTACATTGAGTCAAGTGCGTGTCAGCGTTTATGTACTGTATTAGTGTGCACACGTGTGGGCGCGTACTCGCCGGAGTTCAAAGGTCAGCTGTGTGTACACTCTGCTTATAACACGTGCCTCGGCGAGGATCCGCCTCCTCCCTCTCGGCCGGCGTTAGTATTCAGAGCACAGAGATCCAGACAGATACCTATTCATTCTCTCAGTGTGAGTCCAGAGAGAGAGAGAGCGAGGTCAGAGAGGGGAGAGCGTATCACATCTCCCTGGTACTCATTCATTTCATTTATTTATTTTATTTGGTGCGGAAGGCAGAAGCTGAGTGAGACTAAACTACCACTTAGACATTTAAACAAGAATGCAGAGAGGGAGAGAAGAGAGTGAGATTGAACAGTGTGAATGAATGGAGTCACCCTTGAATGATTCCTTGTGTAACGTAGCTAAGATATTGGTTCTTAGTTATGTTTTCAAGTTGCTGTTTGTCCTCAAATTCACAAATGAGTCAATTGTTTGACATCAAGAGCAATTAAATTAATGTGGATAGCACCTCTGATCACTGATCCTGTAAGAATTTAATGAGTCACGTTAAATCAATACATGTTTTTTCAAAGCAGCTTTACAGAAAATCATGATGTTAATGTTTATAATTTCTTAATATATTGTGTTTATAGTCACATTTAGCAGATTAGAGCTGAGTGAAAATATATTTTACATTTTGCAACGATACAAGCAATCAAGAAGTTCAGATTTGTTATACAGTATATATTGCTGGAGCATGAGAGCTAGGCGATAATATAGTTTTGCAACACCATAAAAAAGAAATGTTTGAGCTCATATTGAGATTTTTTTTTATTAAAGGCAAGTGTCTTTAACAAGCGAATTTTGGTGAATTGAAGCACAGTTTGAGTCACTGCTGAGATGTCTTCTGAGACGTGAGATTACTGCCAAATTTTTTCTTAGTCGAAACACTTATCTTCATTTTTGTCTCAATTTCTTTGAATCATGTGGTATTTCGGTGATTTTTAGTGGATGTATGAAGTCAGTTCTTCTCAGGTTCACAGAGGAACCACAGGTGTAGAGAATCACACTAACAAGCAATATGATTCACGAAACAAAGTCACATAATTCTGACTCTTCATTTTCAACATTACATCTATTCAAATGTTTTGCTTGAAATTTGTGTTTGTGCTGTATTTTGGTAAGAAAGAAGATATTGTGAGAACTTTTTTTTTATTGCCCATACAATGGAAGTCAATGGTGTCCACAGTTATTTGGTTCCCAGTGTTCTTCAAAATATCTTTTGTGTTTCACTGAAAAAAGAAATGTGCAGATGTTTTGCTTAAAAAAGTGTCTATGTATTCTTTCTGGGAAATAAGTGATAATTGCTATTCAGTTATTCGTATTGACATTCAGACAATTTAAAGAATTACTCAAGTGTCCAAATACTTTTAGATTATTTCAAAAGAATTAAAAAAAGAGTGGTTCATCTATGCATCAGACTGTAAAATCATTATTGGTTCTTGAATAGTGTATGATCGTGCAACAAAGTTTTATTCCAGGACAATTTGAGATCAGCAATGTCAGAATACATATTCAGGTTTTTGAGCATGTTCGTTGTACTTTTCGAGCTAATGTGTGGTTTCTGTACACAAAAAGTTTCAGCTAAAGCTGTAGGAGAAGTGAGTGAACCATGATTGAAAAAACTGTCCAAGCAGCATCTACGAAACAAAGTTTATATAGGTGAAGGATTAAGAAGCGTCATCCTCAATGTAACAGAGGAATGCAGAGAATATGGAAAACATTGTGGTGTTCTTTTCATCTCTGATTCCTTCCTGCGGTTTTTTTGGATGGTGAATAAGTCACCCTTTTCACCGCTCACCCGGGCCAACCGAGCATGGCATGTGAGTTGGTCAGCGTTGACGACCAGCCTTTAAATGAGAAAGGGCAGCTGCTTCCACTGTGTGAATGAGGGGCATTTAATGCGCTTGGGCAGCTGGAGTGTTTGAATGTAGAGTAACGGACCACCAGGGTCGCCCCCAAACCCGGCCCTGTACCCCTTCCTGGCACACACAAACCTCGAGAGAGAGAAGGATGCGCTCATGTGTTCACGATAAAGATCGCTGTGAAAGCTACTTTGCCCATTTCAGCTTTTAGAGAAGTCATTTTAAATACTGCTGAGAGTCGCTAATGTGTCCCTAATGTGGCTCTCTTTACTTGGACGATGCATCTCTTTCAGATAGAGCTCAGACAGAGACAGAGCCCTCTCTCGTCCCATGTGCTTTTTCTTCTAAAATGCTACGAGACGACCTAGATTTTACAGAAGGTGATAAGGTGGCAGGTTTCTCACACAGAAGCCTAACTGCTGGATTGGTTATTTCATTAAAAGGAACTTCTTTTTATGTCAGAGTAACAAGATACTAGTTTCTGTAACCTAAACTGTGGGATGTATGAGTCCAATCTGATAACATGCACCACTGGCCAGACAAAAATTAGAGAAATAAGTGGAATTATTAGCAAAATATAAATGCAATGTGAAAACTCAAAATGATAGATCACAACATCATAGTTCAGTGCTGTTGCAGTTGTCACAGCAAAACCTGAACACTTAAACAAAAAGATGTCTAGGTTTCAGTGTTTGGTCAATTGAACATTAACCCAATTGCAATCTGTATCTTTTCTACATAACAACCAGACTATTGTGCTTAAAGCAGTCTTTAATAAGAGTTTTGGATGAAGAAAGCCTGGTCACCTGTGCATTTTAGAAACTGCATTAGCTTGCATTTTGAACACAAACAACTACATCAGTGAATGAGTTTTAATGCAGAAATGATTTATAAAGCTCTTAGTTCAAAATCTCTGTTTGCAGGTTTGACCTCAGAAATAGTGCAAATATTACAGTTTCATCGTTATCAATCAATATTAGCTAATTTGCAGACTTTACACTGAAAAGTCAAGACATATGATATGTTTTATAAATAACAACTTTTTTTTTTAATTTCCCATGACCTGTGTACATGAACATTTTAAACCAGGGGTAGCAAACCCTGCAACCCTGGAACTCAAGTCTGCAGGAAGGTAGAAGAAATTAGACTACTTATTTTAAAGTATCTCTCTCTTCCCTCCTAGCTATGACCTCAGCCACACCCCCTTCCTCCCGTAGCCCCTCCCCACAGAAGGTCTGCCACTCCCAGACACAGACAGACGTTCTAAAGCCACTCCTAGGAGGAGGAGGTGGAGCTTCGACAGGAAACGGACCTGCGGCGTTGAGACGCCGTCGACGGGTGCTATCTAAAGATGGGCGGAGCAATGTACGCATCGAACACATCAGTGGCCGAGGGACGCTTTACCTGCGTGACCTGTGGACGACCTTTCTGGACATGCAGTGGCGCTATAAGCTTTTCCTGTTTTCCGCCACCTTCGCTGGCACCTGGTTTGTCTTTGGAGTGCTGTGGTACTTGGTAGCACTTGTGCATGGAGATTTGTTAGGTGAGGAGGGAAGGAGATTTTGTTCAATAGGACCTGGATATTTATTTTCATAAATATTGCAACCCTGTTATTTCCATGTCTTTGTTTCTTGTCCTTTTCTCACCAGAGTTTGACCCTCCGTCCAACCACACGCCGTGTGTGATGCAGGTCCAAACGCTGACTGGAGCGTTCCTTTTCTCCCTGGAATCACAAACTACGATTGGTTATGGCTTTCGCTGCATCACTGAGGAATGTCCGCTTGCTATAATTCTGCTTATTGTTCAGCTGGTCATCACCATGGTGATGGAGATCTTTATCACTGGAACCTTCCTTGCCAAGGTACAACTAAAACTTTTTAAATTCATTTGGGTAAAAAGTTGCTACAGCACGTAGCAAGTGTACAAATACAATATTAGTATTTCTGGTTGTGAAAATGTTAGTGTCAAGCTTCTATTTTGACGGAAAACCTGACATGAGCCTGTTTGTAAGCACTTCTTATTCCAAGTTTGGGAAGGCTGGCAAACGTTGAGTTCCTAAATGTACAAGCATCCCAAACTCACAGCAAATACAGAGTCGGAGTTAGTGTGGAGCAGCATTTGTTGTGAACTGCTCTGCTCTGAGACACTGAAAACACTACATGATCCATCATGAGCTCCCAACGTGTAAATGGAGTTAACTGGAACAATATCTGATTGCAAAATATATTTTTGTGACCTGTCCAGTTCTCTCAGACCTAATAAGGCTTTTATGCTTCCATCTGGTGAATGCAGGTAGCACGGCCGAAGAAACGTGGTGAGACGGTGAAGTTCAGTCAGCATGCTGTGGTCGCCAATCATGAGGGCCGACCTTGTCTCATGATCCGTGTCGCTAACATGCGTAAGAGCCTCCTTTTGGGCTGCCAGGTAAACACATCTGATGAAATATTGTTGAATTTCATATTCATTTCCAATGTAATGTATGCGCAACTCATCTTATGTCCAATTCCTGGGATTCCTCAGGTAACAGGTAAGCTTCTGCAGACTTTGCTGACTAAAGAGGGTGAGACGGTGCGTCTGGACCAGAGAAATGTAGCCTTCCAAGTGGACATGTCCAGTGACAGCCCCTTCCTCATCCTGCCCCTCACTTTCTACCACGTGATAGACGACAACAGCCCACTGCGGGCCTGGGCTGCCAAAGGTACGGAAGCCTAGGAGAACTAACGAGGGTAAATGGAACAATAAGGTGTCATGTTGAAATGTTAGAATTCCAAAATGGAGCCTGAAAGCCTAATTTGCTTTAGATAAAAGCATGTGTCAAATGCAAGTGGGTTTGAGTCCCAGGGAATACAGGAACTGATGGTCATGCATTCCTTGTGGATCAAACCCATGAGCATTTGTACTATAAAATGCATGTAAGATGCTTTTAATAAAAAGCATCTGTAAAATGCATGTTTCTTCGATCTTTGCACATTGGAAAACCTACCACTAAGCTTAGCTTCTATGTGTGAGAGTGCAGAGATGGCGCTGGCGGCAGAAGAAGACTGTCAGTAAGATACACCTGAGAACAGGGACAGTGTGGTTGGGCACCGACCCCCGTGGCTCCAGCAGAGTTGCTCTGAGGATAGAGTGCTACACGAGAGAAACGTGAACCAGCAGTGTGGGGAGAGGTGTCAAAGACACAAGAGAAGCTCTGTTTCAGTGCAGAGGTCATGCTGCAGGCAGAAGGTTCAGGGAGTTCTGGCACTTTGAGCACACGCTGGTGCCCTGTTTCCACTGACATTTCACACCTGAATCAAGTGTGCGGGGCTGGCCAAAGTGGCTCAATTTATGTTTCCATTTTGCCTCTCCATGATTAATCATGTGGATAAATGTGAAGTAGATTTGTACATTTCCTGTTTGCCTACACAAAGCTTGTTGCCATCATTCTAGGGTGTTTGGGTAGCTTGCTAGAGCGTTGGTTT